>JAKSZT010053881.1:16637719-16686103 GCA_026826555.1 Tolypeutes matacus
AAATAAATAAATAAATAAATAAATAAATAAATAAATAAATAAATAAATAACCAACCAACCTATTGGCTCTGTTTCTCTGGAGAACCCTGACTGATAGAGCAATCATTGATCATTTTTTTGCCAATAGATTTTATAGCATTTCCTATATCAAATATTATCTTCTTATTTTTTATTTTTTTCTGTGTCTTTTTTGCTCAGCATAATTATTTTACAATTCATCTATCTCTTTCATTTATCAATAGTTTATTGCTTTTTATTGATGATTAGCATTCTGTAGTATAGATATATCACAAATATTCATTAAACTGATAATGGACATTGTTTTCTTTTTGTTTGTAAAGCAAACAATACATAAAAGGGATTAAAAAAAAAAAAAAAAACTTAAAATGCAATCTCCCAACAATCTCTATGACTACTCTTGACAATTTGGTGTATGTATCCAGAATTTATTTCTATCTACCAAATATTATGTGCACTCACACCAATATCCCAAATCAGTTCATACTATCAATGTTCTACATGTATTTAAAAAATTTCTAGTAATCTCTTTCCATGTCAATAAATATAAATATAAATGCCCCTTACATTTAGATTTATGAAGCATCAAAATTAATTAAACCAATTCTTTTTATATCAACATTGCTTCCATTTTTTAAAATATTGCAAACAATACTAGAATAAACATTCTGGGTAAGCATTTTTGCCAATTTTCTGATTACTTCCAGAATAAATTGCTAGAGTGTGAATTTCTGGCTCATTTTTAAAATTCGATGATTAGAAAATGCAGTTCAAAATTAATGTAAATGGTATAGCCAAATTTCTCACTTTTTAGATAATAGAATACCATACATTTTTATCAATAAATATATTAAAATATATCTTAATGCCCTTCTCTTGTGCTCCATATTTATTCTGAATATTAATTGGTTTAGGCAGATATCTATGTGAAGTCAGGTAGCTAAAGCATGAGGTCAATTGCTAAATGTAATCTATCAACTGTCATTTCACTGGAATGTTGTAGAAGGAACAACACTAAATGAGAGCTTTTTTGAGTAATGATTACTAACCAAAAAATTAACTATGAACTTACTTTTCCATTCTACTATTTGTTGTTTTACATTTAGCTTTGTGTCTTTGGTAGTTTGATTCCTCCAGTATAGCTATGGAAGATATTGATAAATTTTAACCCAATTTGGCATACTAAAATATAACGTTCTTGAGATTCATCTTAATTTGAGCCTATCTGCCATACTGAAACAAAGACTTGAGCAATAACTTTTAAAAGTGGCAATCTCATGGAGAGATATCTTGTTCTTAGAAAACGTATACTAAAGTATTTAAGATGAAGGCATCATAATGTCTGCAACTTATATTCATATGGTTCAGAAACAAAAGAGTGTGTGGATAGAAAGAAATTGCAAATGTGGCAGAAGAAATGTGAAGGGTACATCAGGGTTGATTATATAATTATTATTTTTTTTTGAAGGCACCAGGATTGAACTTGAAACCTTATACATGGGAAGCAGGCACTCAACCACTGAGCTATACCGGCTACCTGATTATTCTATTATTGCTTGAAATAATAGACTTGAAATATTTCAAAGTAAAATGTTGGGGATGGGGAAGGAGTTAAATAACAATGTGAAGGGCTGCAACAAAGTTTGAAGGAGGAAAAAGTACAGCAGACAATTAGGAGTTAAGGAGGTCTGGGTAGTGATGTCCAAAATCATGATAAAGTTTTAATGACGAGAAAATGTTTAAGCAGCATATAAAACAGAATTCACAATATCGCTACAGTGATATTAAAATAACATATATGGATAGAAAAATACTATTATGTAATATATCAAGCTCTTAAGAGTGATGATTTGAGGGAGTAGAGAGCATGGTCCTCTCTACTTTGGGAGAAGTAGATTTCAGTACCTACAATCATTCTCTTGCAATTTATCTAATTCCACTTTTACCAAGTGGTAAAACCTTACAATTGTTATAATCTTAGTTATTACAACCACTTCACAGACATCTGGACACTATTCTAGATCTGTGTGAATAATGAGATAATTTATTTTGAGTATATTAAATTAACCATTGACTAGATCTATTGATTGATCGATTGATCATCTATGCTTCTCTCTCTCTCTCTCTCTCTCTCTCTCTCTCTCTCTCCATGTACTTATATATTCTTTTTGGGAATTTGGTTAGTATGAGCTTATCATAGAGAGTCTAATCATCTCATTAAAAATGCTGAAGTGTAATTTTTGAGAGCTTCAAGTCTAAGGGCCAAATTCTGGACCATGACAAATGCAGTAAGATATTAACTGTATTCACTGCAGTGGACGCCCTCTGCTACATAAATGCAAACCATTTTTACACCTAAAAAAAAAGTTAATATGTGTTCAACAGTGTTATCTAATATAGAGTTTATAATCATATTTTCCCATTGTGCAAATAATAAACTTTAAAACTGTTTTCATTATTTTTCTGTTGTTCCAGGATCCAATCAAACATCACACATTGCATTTCTGAACATTTTAACAGAATATTCAGAAGGATTTCTATGTCAAGAAATAGTTTTTTTATTATATCATTCTAATAATAGCTATTTGAAACTTCCTTACTTATACCATGGTTATTTAATCAATCTCATAGTTTGCAAAGTTATTTTCAGTATTTTAAGAAAGCAATAATTAGTATTATTTTAGTTATCTTATTTTAACATATTAGTCAGGATTTCTTTAAGATATATTGCTAATCATAAAATTGGTGAATTAAAGAAAGTTATATTTTTAAGGCTTTTGTTCTGTATTGCCAGATAGCTCAAGAGAAAGATAATTACAAATTTCAATTCCTATCAGAAATATGAGGAGTGTTTTGAAGAATATAACTTGTATTTTTCAGAATGGTTGGCCAATTGTCCTAGCACCACGTGTTCAATAAACTGTTCAATGAGCCTTCCTATCCCATTTGAGTTGATATGCTTCATTTAGCACAGCAATTATCAAACATTTTGATCTCAGAATCCCTTTATACTCTTAAATATTATTGAGGATCCTATAGATTTTCTGTTTATGTGGGTTAGAGCTCTCAACATTTACTGTTAGAAATGAAAATTGAGAAATTGGTTTAATATTTATTTACTCATAAAAAACCATACTCGACCCATTATATGTTAATATAAAAAATTTTATGAATAAAATTATATTTTCCGAAAGAAAAAAAAGTAGTTAGAGGAGTGGCATTGTATTTTCATTTTTCAAATATCTTTGATTGGTTTAATAGACACAGCTGGATTCTCATGTCTCTGTCTGCATTGAATCTGCATGCTATGTATCCCATGGAAAGCTCCACTGAAGGCTCATAAGAGTATGAGAGTTGGAAAGGTAAATAACATTTTAGTATATTATGAAAATAGCGTTGACTCATGCACTTTCTAAGAGTCTCAGGGAAACCAGGGTTTCCCTAAACCACATTTTGAGGTTCTTACTTTGCATACAATAGAAGAGGTTTAATGCATTGTTCAAGAATGTGAACATTAGGGCCAGGCTGCCTAGCTACAAATCTAGTGTCCACCACTTAATTAGCTGTTATGGTAAGTTATTTATACTTCCTCAAACTTCATCGTAAAAAGGGACTAATAATAATGTCCACCCCAAAAAGTTGCAGTGAAGAGTAGAAGGAATTAATGCTGTAATTTGCTTAAAAACATGTCTGATACAGAGTGGTCATTATGTACAAGCTATATGCTTGAGTATGTTTCTGGATTTTTCATTCTTTTCCACAGTTCTTTCTCTTTCTATACCTGTCCCATATTTTTTAAATAGCTATAACATTAAGATGTTTTAATATCTGATAGGTCACAGCCTCCTTCATTTATCCTCATTTTCAAAATATCTTGGCTGATATAATGTGTTTATTTTTTCCCGACCATTTTACCAAGTTCTAATAATATTGGATTTTGATTGAATTGCATAATAATTAAAATTAATTAGGTTGGAGTTGACATCATTACAATATTAAGCTTTCAAAGTGTGGGACAGGGTATTTCTTTCCTTTTATTTGAGTAGAAGTTTTAAAAAATAAGTAACCTGTACATAGCTTAAGCATTAAAGTTGCTAGGCAATCAATAATGATTGCCTTGTCGCAAAACAGTTTTCAGTTTTAAAACTGAAAATAGGGAGCAGATGTGGATCAAGCAGTTGAGAGCCTGCCTCCCACAAGTGAGGTCCCCTGTTCAGTTCCTGGTGCCTCCTGATAAAAACAAAAACAAACAACAAGCAAAACAAATGATAAAACCAACTCATGGAAGCCAATGAAACTCAGTGGTTGAGCGCCGGCTTCCACATACGAGGTCCCAGGTTCAATCCCTGGCCCCTGGTACCTCAAAAAACAAAACAAACAAACAAACAAACAAACAAACAAAAAACAACGAAAACTGAGAATAAAACTTCAGCTTAGAAAGAATTAGACAATTTGAATAAAACCCCTAATAAAAATTTTTTATAAACTAACTATAAAGGATTCTATACTTTTGTTGGGGCAGGATGCTTAGTTGCACTGTGGGCAGCATGTTAATTGGATACATAGATCTTTTTTTCCCCCAAAACCCACAATTAACTACATTTATATAATCAAAATTGTCTTATTTTTATCAGCAATATGAACAGATTTTCTCTTACACTAATTTTTTTTTTATTTCAGCAGCCAATCATAATTAACACTGCACATAAATCTCCAATATCTACAGATTTAATGGAGCATAAGACCAGCAATGAATGATTTATGTTAATTATATGTGATTAGCAGACTTTGGAAGATTTTTGATCAATGTAGAAAGCAGAACAATCTGAACTGAAATGAAATTAAATCAGAATATCTAAGGGACAGTTACCTATAGAACATATAAATGTCATTTTCAGCGGGTACTTATATATAAACAATGCTTATTTTAAGTACACATTTTGAGTGCCTAATAGAACATGCCATTTGATACACATAGTCTCCTCATTTAAGCTCTGAATGGTTAACTCACTTGCTGGAGATAAATCACATAGCCATCACATAACAGAGCCCAGTTTTGACCCAAATCAATTTGACTTCAAAAGCCTGTGCACATCGTAATTATATACATTCCCCCTCTCTGGTGAATTCAGAGCCTCTTGGACACTGAAAAAATCTCCTGAGAATTAGGAAAGGCTATTCATAAGGGGAGACAACTGTGTAAGCCTCTATAACCCCTTCATCTTTTGGATTGCCCCAGTCTCAGAGAGTTTCCTTTAAGCCAGCTTCAACGTACTCCACTTATTGTCAGTTGAGTCACAGCAGCCAGTTTCCGTTGTCAAAGTCCACTGCTTATTAATTCTCAAAGCACTTCTTCCATCAGTCCTCTTCATTACTCTCTTTCCATACCCTTTGTCCTTTTCTTTTTCCCCCAGCATTTATTCTTTCATTTAGGTATTTATTTACTCATACACAGATATCTACTGAATATATACTATGTGACTTATTGCATAGTTCTAAGGGCTGTTATCGTCCCATGCTTTTCTCTTTTATACTTTCTTTGTCTCCTTTTACTAAAGTCAATTTTTTCACCCAAAGTCTGCTGGATCTGAAGAAAAACAGGTGAAAATATTTCAGAGAAAAATGCCATAAGGGCCGAAAATAAAGGATTTCTCTTATATATTCTGTTCAGTGACCTTGGTAAAAATTTTCCTTCTCTGATTTCAAACCACTTTTTTGAAGTCTGTGGGTATATTTAAGTGTTTGCTAAGACTGTTTATTGATTGACTTCAACAATATTGGGATCACCTACCAGCTCTGCAGTCTCCACATGGACAGGCTCACTTGTATTGTGTCAAATCACATGCTACCTCAAGGATACTCCTCTTATAAGATAAATAGAGACATTGCAAAGTTATCCAGAATTGTTACTTTCACTCTTCTCTATCTGGAAATTTTGAAACATTTGTTCCATTATTAAATGGCACACTTTACACAGTAACCTCCTTGTGGAAAGGAAAAAATAATGTTTTCCACATTTATTTTTTCCAGGAAAATAAATACTAATTCAAAGTAGTACAGATTAAAATAAAACCCTTTAATACAGATTAAACAATTCCATTCTTTGACATGAATGACCCTTCCAATTCAGCTATTAGAAATTATAATATCACATATATTGCTAAATTTTTAAGTGGTAAAGAACCAGGTCCCATAGCAGTAGGAATAAAATATTGCATTGAAAAAAATCAAACTTCTAAAGAAACATCAATTGAACTGGCCAATGCTCCAGGAATGCAAATACACATTTGATGTTATGAACACAACATAAAATGCACTTCTTTAAACCCAAACAGAAATGTTTGTTTGAGAGGATAAAAAGGTATATTCCTAAGAGGTCAAATTAATCTTAAATCCAGCACTACTCCACTAAACTTGAAAAAGCTCATGGGCTTAATTTTTGAGGAATATAAACTCTTGTTCTTTTTTTTTCTGATCATCATTTTAAGGTGTTTGTTGGAAATTCATAGAAAGGAATTTTCTTGTGTTAAAAATCTTTCCAGAGGTGCAAAAATTAAGACCACAGATGACAAATATCCCATCAACTGATTGTTATGCTATAATATTTAGTGGGAAGTAATCTTAGTGCTCTGACAAATCCTAACATACTATGCTCAGTATCTGAATATTAAAATGTAGGGTCCTTTGAAGTCTACAACACCAACTTTCTTTCTGTATGACTACAAATAGAAATAATGTCAAGGCCATCACACCCTATAGCATAAACTATGGCGAGAAGGACTTCCTGTTTCTCCTCATAGCCTGCTCTGACCCAGGCTTCTGGTTTCTTCCCTTTATAAATCCTCCAGTAATCTGATTAAGGCCCAACCTGCTTCAGTAGGCTGCATCTTAACTAAAAATAACATGGTCAAAAGGTCTTATTTACAATGCGTTCACACCCACAGGAATGCAGATCAAGATTAAGAACATGTCTATATTGGCTAACATAATTCAACCTATCACATTTACATTTTAACATTCGCGTATTTCTTAAAATGCTTTTTGAATGTGAGATATTTTAAATTTTTTTTGCTTTAAGAAGTAAGCATTTACTGGGCAGCAATTATATGCCAGGAACTATTTTAGACAGTGGGGACATGCAATGAACAAAGCAGGCAAGTTTTTTTGGGAAATTACATTTTTGGGGTGCAGTGGAGGTAGAGATAACAGTAAATAAGCTGGTAAAAAACACTGCGAAGGAAAGAGATAAAGGGATCTGATATACAATATCTGTCTCATGGCCAGTAAGTGTTACGCCTAGTTTTCAGGTAGGTGACATTTATTGAATTTTGCAGAGATTGTTTGGAAGGGTATTGGACCACAGTGGTTTCATCCTTTCTTTAAAATTATCTAAATGCCATAGAGAAGACATAGTGATTGGATGACTCCAATACACTAGCCATTATGGTCATCAACCCATGACTGAAGCTTGAACACAAATAGTAGAAATTTTTGAGAGATGCCTTCCCTGCTCACAATGACCTCCAGTGTAGCCTCTTACCCTTCTCTAGGAATAATCACCCTTGGTCATATTTGTAAAACAAGACCCTACTGCCCTAGACATAGTTGATTTGACCAGAGCATGACCAAGACAGAGGTGTTCTCTCAATGTTGTTGGAAACAGAATAGGGATGTTGACCCACATGGTGAGCCCACATTGTGGAAGCCAATTTAACAAGAAGGAAAAATGAAGATGGGCCAAGAGAAGCATTAATAGGAAGAAAGTTCTCACTAGGTTCTCAATTGCTTTCATATGCTCAAATTCAGAACTTCAAAGGCACTGCAGCCATATTTCAACCTTGAATCCTTCCCCTGGTTTCTATTATCAAGATACTGTTTCATATACCACTTACAAAATGACTCTATTGTATGTAATTAAGCTTTATTGCATTTTATTTGTATCCCCATAAAAAAGCTCAATCCATTCATTAGCTTAATACATTAATCAAGCTAGATTCTGATGCCTGGTGTAACAATTCCTGGTAAATTCCTAAGGTGATCTTCAGTGAGTTCATATTTACAGGGTCTAGCATATGCATGGGGAAAATTTGGTCTGATAAACAACATTAAAATAAATTTTTGTTCACCTTATGTAAAGTGTTACTACTATCTTAAAGCTCTTCTAAAACACACACACTTTTACACATACCACATGCACACAGATCAGAATTACTATTACTACTTCCATTGAACATTAATAAAACCAAGTTAGTAACAAATGCCATTCATCTGCAAGAGGTAAGCAAAATTATTACTCTTTCATTCATCAAACATATGATTGCCTAATTTGTGTTTGTCATTATGCTAGAAAATATAGATTCAAAGATGAATAACACATTGTCTCTTTCTCAAAGAATTTGGTACCATTTGGGGAATTTGGTTCTCGAATAATTATTCACATGGCAGTGGCAGCTTATATAAAGTACAATAAGAGGAGATAAGTGAAAGTTTCACACTGGAGCAGAACAAAAGCTAAGATTTTGGGGATGAGTAGGAATTTACCAGGTGGAAATAGTTGGGAAGTGGAGAAGATTTTCAGGCTAGGTGCCAGAACAGGCAAAAGTGTAAAAGTCTGAAATAACATAGGTATTTGCAGAAGGACAGGTTGTTTGGCTTGATGGAGTTCAAAGTTATATTTCTCAAACTGAATCATCTACGTTTCTGATTCTTGCCATAAGCACAAACCAAGTGTAATAATCTCACGCTTTCTTTCCATATTTGCATGCCATCTGTATTAGTTACTTAAAAATTGGCATTAAATCAATTCACTCAATTTACTTCTTTTTTAAAAAATACTATTAAATAAAATCCATGATTAAACTTAGGGTTCACTGTATAGTGTAATTCCGTGGATTTTTTTTTATTTTTATTTTATTCTGTTACCATATAGACAATCTAACATTTCCCCTTTTTAATAATATTAAGATATATATTTCAGTGCTGTTAATTGCAACCATAATAATGTGCTATCATCTCCAAAATCCATTGCCAAACTATTTCCAATATTCTAAATAGGAAACCTGTAAATTTTAAGCCTTAACTTCCCATTCCCTATCCCCACCCCATCCCCTGAGAAACTATATTCTAGACTCTGAGTCTGTGAGTTTGCTTAATCTAATTGTTTCAAAATACTGAGGACAAACAATATTTGTCTTTTTATGTCTGGCTTATTTCACTCAACATAATGTCTTCAAGGTTCATCCATGTTGCCGCATGTATCAGTATTTTATTCCTTTTTAGGCTGAATAATATCCCATTGTATATATACACCACTATTTGTTTAGCCATGCATCAGTTGATGGACACTTGGGTTGCTTCCATCTTTTGGCAATTATGAATAATGCTATTCTGAACACTGGTATACAAATAACTGGTCGAGTCCCTGCTATCAATGCTTTGGGGTTTATGCCTAGTACTGGGGATGTGGGGTCATATAGTATTTCTACAATGAGCTTTCTGAGGAACTATCAAACAGTCTGCCACAGTGGCTGTACCATTTTCCGTTGCCACTAGCAGTGAATGAGTGTTCCTATTAATCCACATCCTAACACTCCCAACACTTTATATTTTCTGTTTTTTTTTTTTACCAAAAGTAGCCATTCTAATGGGTGTGAAATGCTATCTCATTGTGGTTTTGATTTGCAGTTCCCTGATGACTAATGATGTTGAGCAATTTTTCCTGTGTTTTCTCTCCATGTGTGTATCTTCTTTTTCAAATCTTTTGCTCATTTTTTAATTGGGATGTTTGTCTTCTTGTTGTTAAATTGAAGCATTTCTTTATATATTCTGGATATTAATCCATTATTGTATATGTGGTTTCCTAATATTTTCTCTCATTGTGTAGGTTGTCATTTTACTTTCATGTTAAAATACTTTGAGGACCAACAGATTTAATTTTGATGAGGTCCCATTTATCTATTTTTTCTTTTGTAGCTTGTGCTATGGGTGTAAAGTCTAAGAAACCATTGCCTAACACAAGGTTCTGATGATGTTTCCCTACATATTCTTCTAGGGAAATTAATAGTTCATTAAGGTATCTGATCCATTTTGAGATGATTTAGGTATATGATGTAGGGTAGGGGTCCACCTTCTCTCTTTTTTTTTTTTTTTTAAATAGAGATCCAGTTTTCCCATCACCATTTGCTAAAGAGACTATTTTTCCCAATTGAGTGGCCTTTGCCATCTTGTCAAAAATCATAAATGTGAGGGTTGATTTCTGAGCTCTCAATTCTATTTCATTGGTCTGTATTTCTGTCCTTGTGCAAATATCATGCTGTTTTGATTACTATGGTTTTGCCATAAGTTTTAAGACAGGTTATTGTGTGTTCTTCAACTTAATTCTTTTTCAAGATGTTTTTAGCTATTTGGGGCCCCTTCCATATAAATTTGATGATTCGTTTTTCAAATTCTGCAAAGAAATTTGTTGGGATTTTGGTTGGGATTGCATTGAATGCTATAAATTGCTTTGGGTAGTATTGGCATTTGATATTTAGTATTCTACTCTATGAACACAGAATATTCCATTTATTTGTCTTCTTTAATTACTTTTATTAAGGTTGGTGCAAAAGGAATTGAGTTTTGGACTGTGAATTTCAAATCAGTATAACTAGGCTCAAACACATCTTTATTAATCAAAATAGGAACCATTACAATCAACACATTTTTGCTAACAAGAAATAAGTTAGTTTATTCCTGTACTGTAAAAATCCATGCTTCAGGATTCAACGAACTCTTGGAAAGCATTTTCTGCATCCTGCTGGTTTTGGAAGCGTTTCCCTGCAAAAAGTTGTCGAGATGCTTGAAGAAGTGGTAGTCGGTTTGTGAGAGGTCAGGTGAATATGGCAGATGAGGCAAAACTTCATAGCTCAAATTGTTCAACTTTTCAAGCATTGGTTGTGTGACGTGTGGTCTGGCATTGTTGTGGAGAAGAATTGGGTCCTTTCCATTGACCAATGCCGGCTGCAGGCATTGGAATTTTTGGTGCATCTCATCAAGTTGCTGAGCATACTTCTCAGATGTAATTGTTTCACCAGGATTCAGAAAGCTGTAGTGGATTAGACCAGTAGCAGACCACCAAACAGTGACTATGACCTTTTTTTGGTGCAAGTTTGGCTTTTGGAAGTGCTTTGGAGCTTCATCTCAGTCCAACCACTGAGCTGGTCATTGCAGGTTGTCATATAAAATCCATTTTCCGTCACACGTCACAATCCAATCGAGAAATGGTTCATTGTTGTTGTGCAGAACAAGAGAAGATGACACTTCAAAACGATGACTTATTTGATTTTTAGTCAGCTCATGAGGTGCCCACTTATCGAGCTTATTCACCTTTCCAATTATCGAGCTTATTCACCTTCCCAACATATGTTCTATCCTGGAGAATGATCCATGTGCATTGGAGAAGAATGTGTATTATGTTTTTATTGGATAAAGTGTTCTATTTATGCCTTCTAGGTCTCATTGGCTTAAAGTATCATTCAAGTCTTGTACTCCCTAATTGATCTTCTGACTAGATGTTCTATCCATTATTGAGAGAGATGTGTTAAAGTCTCTTATTAATGTAGAACCAACAATGTCTCCCTTCAAATGTCTCAGTATTTGCTTTATTTATTTTGTGCCTCTTCTGTTAGGTGTACATGAATTTATAATTGTTACATATTCCTGCTGAAAATCTCTTATATCAGTATATAATGGCCATCTTTTTTCCTTGTAACTGTTCTTGACTAAAAGTCTGTTTTATATGATATTAGTATAGCCACCCCAGCTTTCTTTTGCATATTACTGGCATGGTATATTTTTCCTCCCTTTCACCCTTAACCTATTTGTAGTTTTGATTTTAAGGTGAGTCTTTTGCAGACAGCATATAGTTGAGTCATGCTTTTTTATCCTTTCTGCCAAGCTCTGCCTTTTGGCTGGAAATCTTAATCCACTTACATTTAAAGTCACTACTGATAATACGTATTTTCTTCTGCCATTTTGCTATTTAGTTTTTGCAAATCGTTGACCTTTTATGTTCCTCACTTCCATTAAAGCCTAATTTTATATTTCTTTGCTGTTTTGTGTTGTACCATATTAAGTGCCTTCTCATTTCTATTTTTCATCTGTTTTCCCTGTGGTTACCATGGGGTTAAAATTTAACATCCTTAATATATAACAGTTATATTTAGTTTGATATCAAGTTAATGTCAATAACATGCATATATATTTTTCCTATGCCCTTCTATTCCCCCACCATTTGTTGTACTTGTTACCACTTATATTTTTGTATATAGTATGTCCAAAAACATAGATTTATCATAATTTTTTATGCATTTGCATTTTAGCACCTATAGGAAGTAAGAAGTGGATTTACATACCAAACAATACAATATATTGGCATTCTAATTACCCAAATAGTAAATGCAAGTCTTTATTTCTTTATGCTGCTTTGAGCAACTGTCTAGTGTCCTTTCCTTTTAGTCTGAAGAACTCCTTTTAACTTTCCTTGTAAGACAAGTGTAGTTGTGATGAACTCCCTCATATATTGTTTATCTGAGAATATCTTAATCTCCAATCATTTATGAAAGAGAGTCTCACCACATATGAAATTATTGTCTGGCAATTGTTTTCCTTTGGCACTTTAAGTATTTCAACCCACTGCCTTCTTGCCTCCATGGTTTTTGATGAGAAATCAGCTCTCAGTCTAATTGGTACTCCCTTGTATGTAACATGATGCTTTTCTCTTGCAGCTTTCAGAATTCTCTCCTTGTCCCTTGTATTTGATAGTGTAATCAATGTATGACAGGGTATTTTATTCTTCATATTTACCCTTTTTGGTGTTCTCTGAGATTCTTGGATGTGCATATTCAAATCTTTTGCTTAGTTTGCGGAGTCCTCTGTCATTGTTTCTTTGACTATTCCTTCTGACACCTTTCTCTCTTTCTTCTTCTCTGGAACCCTCATAATGAATACTTGTTGCATTTGATGCTGTCCCATGGCTGCCCTTAGGCTATTTTCACTTTTAATATTTCTTTTGTCTTTCTGTTTCTCAACACAACTCATTTCAAATGTCTTATTTTCAAGTTCACTGATCCTTTCTTCTGCCAGCTCTAATCTGCTCTTGACACCCTCCTGAGCATTTTTTCATTTCAATTTTTGTCATCTTAAACTCCAGTTATTTTCTTGGTTCCTTTTTAAAATTTCTTTCTCTTTACTTAGACTCACATATCATTCATTCATTGTTTTCCTGATATCCTTTAGAACTTTCTCTGTACTCTCCTTTGTCTACTTGAGCATTTTTAAGATCATTTTTTTAAGGTTTTGTTTGATATATCCACATTCTCATTTTCTTTATTGTTATTTTCTGTATTTTTATCACATTCCTTTGGATAAGCCATCATTTCCTGTTTGTTTTTTACTATTTTGTTGCACATTGTACATTTTAATATTTTAAAATTTTAACTCTGGGATTTCCTACATGGGATGTCTGTTTTTTGGTTTTGTTATCAGCTGATGATAAGACAGAGGTTTTCTTGAGTCAGCCTTTCTATCTGGAACTTCTGCCCAAGGTGAATGCAGTGTGCAGGGTTTTCCCTGTCTTTCTGGGTCTCTGTCTTGCTCTGAGCCTTTGCTTGTTAAATGTTTTAGAGTTCCCCTTTTGACAGGAGTTTGGTTGTAACCTCTGTTTTCCAGAAGATAGACCTTCCTCTTCTGGGAATTTGAAGCCAGCCAGCCTTTGTCCCAGACTGTCCACCTCTATAGTTTTTCACACTTTCATTGTCTAAAGCTGCTTTTGCCTAGAAGGCAAATTCTGGGAGGAGAGTCACCCTGGAGAAGACTTTACCAAGTCAGTCTTTCCCAGCCTAAACAAGTCCAGGGACCCACAAAAGGGGTACAGATGGGCTCCAAAGGGTCCTGCGAAGGGGATCAGGAAGGTGCCGAAAGCTTTTCAAATGGATTTCCAAAACTGAGCTTTCCTGGACTGCCCAGCAAGTGCAGCCCTTCAACTCACTGTCCCCTGCATCCCTCAGGAAGTGCTGCATTTTAAAATCTCTGCTTCTTCTTCCCTACTGCGAAAGGTTGAAACAATGGCTGCTTTTACCAGGGCAGGTTGAAACAATAGGTGCTTTCAAACCAGGGATCCAAATCCACTAATCAAAAGACATGATCAGTGATCTGCTGGGCCCACCCTCCGTTTTGTGGAGGAGAATTTTTTTTATGTCCCTTTCTGTCATTAGTGAGCTAGCCAGGAACTGGACCCCACAGCAGTCTGCTGCAAGAGTGGAGGATGGGCACCTATAGCCACTGTGCAAAGTGAGCTATTTATAGTTCTTCACCATGATTTATCAGCCACTTCCTCTTGCTCTTCCCTGGATGCTGTACAGTGTTTTTATGGCCTCTGTAATTTCAAATAAGTTGTTTCAGGCAGTCCTTGCCTGTTTAATAGTCGTTCTGGTGGAAAGACTGAGTCTTGGAGCTCCCTATTCTGCCTTCTTCCCTGGAAGTCCCCTTAATTCACTTCTTAACTAAGTTTATTTTAAAAAGAAATTCTGTCACCATCATAAATTAAAAAAAAAAAAACTATCACTTTTTGAAAACATAAGGTAATACAACAAAGACAAAATTAAAATGTATTAAATTCTAGTTAGACACCATTGGCTATGAAGAGGCTTCAAGTGGAGATCTGTTATCTTTTGATTTAAAGGATATTAGTGTTAAAAACTTTAAAAACAACATTGAAACCTTCCTCTTACATTAGTCAGAAGGTATGAAACATAATTACAAGAGGAACATCTTATCCTGTGTTTTAAGGCCATGTTTGTGTAGTCTCCTAAAAACCATCTCGCATACTACCAGTAAGACACATCGCATATTTTAGAAAACCTGGACTCAAGGATTTGGGTGGTAGAGACAGCAAGTGGAGAAGAAATAAGATTTAAAATATTTAAGGCCTATGGAGCCCAGTCTACCCAAGTGATAATACGTAGTATAGATTAATTACACAATACAACTGCACTTAAGAGTTAGGAAATGAATCATGCCTTAAAGGAGAGTTGAGATTACAGTGCAGAGAGAAAAAAAGAAGGGAACCAGTTTATGCAAAGGAAATTGCTCTAGCAAAAGCACATTGTAGATGCCCAAAATACATTTGTTTCATGTCTCACTGGAACAGGAAGAGCCTAAAGTGTTGGACAATAAGGAGGGAGTATTTGGAAGAAGAAAGAAATCCATTTAAATTAGAGAGGCTGTTGGGAGCAGATGTGGCTCAAGCGATTGGGCACCTCCTTCTCACATGGGAGGTACCAGGTTTGGTTCCCGATGCCTCCTAATAAAAGAGGAACAGACACAGAGAGCACACCACAAGCGGACAGCGAGCACAAACAATGAGAGGAGGCGAGAAATAAATAAATAAAATAAATATTTTAAAAATAAATAAATAAATTAGAAAGGCTGTGTGCCAACATTGGCCAGACTGAATTCAGGATTATTTACCTCTAAAATCTTTTCCTTCCTTCTTTCCTCACTCCACAAATGGTACTAGTTCCTGGAAGTAAATTTCTCTGGTTACAGAACCAGAAATGATTATGAGTTTCTGCAGCTGTGGATTTGTTTCTACCTTCCACGTCACTGCATGGATCTTGTAACAACTTTTCCAGTTCACTTTTTTGAATTGCTTACTAAATACCTAAATTGATTTGTGACCCACCTTTAGCAAATTTACAGGTCTTCATTAAACCCATTTGTGTACTGATGTTACTCCCGAATCTACCCTTTTTTGTTAAAATACCATCGTACTCTATTTCTTTCATTTAAAAAAAGTAGCTATTAATATTTAAACTATTTAGTTATAATTCCTTGCAAGCCACCTTAAATCATTTTTGAAAATATGTGTGTTGATATGTAAGATAAAGAAGGAGACTTCAAATTCCAAATCCGTAGTCACCCTTGACATCCCCTTCTTTATTTATGCCTATATTGAACAATAAATTTTGCCTATTCTATTCTCCTTATGTCTTTCCAATTTGTCTCTTTACATCAGTCCCCAGTTGCTACCTTAATTATGCATTCAGGTTTCTCAAATAAGTTGCTCAAAGGGCATCCTAACCTGTCAGAAGGCTTCTAGCTTCTCCTTCTCTAAGCTTTTCTTCATAGAGCTTCCAGAGCAAAAATAACAATTCATTAATATGTTATTCCTTTGCTCAATGTCACTCAACGGCTCCCTGCATTCAGAATTAAGTACAGCCTCTACACTGTAGCATACTAGACCCTGACAATATGCTTTCCTCTTTAGCTGACTCCTCCTTCAAACATCTTTAGACTCATCTCTCATAATGAGCCTCTTAAATTCTACATTATAGATCCATTGGGCTATTTATGGTTTCTACTATACCATGCACTCTGAACTTTCTCTGACTGTCCTTGAACTACTAAAGTATGAGAGAACTTTTATTAGTCAGTATTGTCCAATAGCTGAGGTCTATGAGCAAGGCCATCTTAGAAGATAGGTGTCAAAATGGGCAAATAAGCTGCACCTTACCCTGGGAGCTAGAAGAAAATGAAGATCAGACAAGCCTCGATGGCATCTTGCCTAAAGCAAGAGAGTTATTACAAATTCACTGAAAAATACTCTCTCCTCTCACTATTACCATATATCATAGGTCATTGGTTGATGGCCTAGTGGTTAGATGATCAACAACATGAATGATTAGAATTTTTCATCAAACGGTGACTTCCTCATTATCAGGAAGCTTTTCTTATTTTATTCATAATATGATAAGAAATATAATTTCTGACAGCCTCTATAATCCCTAACTTCCTGAAAGAATCTGTTTGAAAATGGAGGTCCTGTCCATCCCAACCTAGGGACAGGTTCCCACCTGAGCTCAAAGTATATAAAGTGTGTAGATTAGGTAGAATAAAGCTCAAAATCCCATGTTTTGGATAAAATTTAAAACAACTTTTTAATTATTAACTTCCAATTGCCTTGTTACTTTCTGGCATAGAAGACCAGCCTTAAATTTCCTTGTTAGGATATATAGATTCTTAAACACAGCATTAGTAGTAGCAAAAAGAAGAGCAGTAATGGCTTGGCAATAAGAAACTGCTTCAACAGAGGAACGGATGTTGGGTTTAAGTGACGGACTCCATTTGAGAAAAGTGAACCCATTAAAAAAATCAATACTTCTAGCTCTAGGGGGTCTTAGCAAATGTTTTTAGATCTTGCCAAAAAATTGAAAACTTGAGAGCATTTCACGGGGCAAAGATTTTAGGTTTAAGATTTGTCAGACTCAAAACTTGAAAAGATGTAAAATAAAAACAAAACAAAACAAAAAACCCTCTAAATATTGATTAACAAAGGATTTACAGAAAATAATCATACAAATGCTAACTATAGAAACAAGTTGTACAATCCTATCTTTAGTAGAGCTCCCTAAGTCAGAAAATAAGATGTGTATTGTTTATATACTAAAGACTAAGTAAATAAACTGCTTTTATGAGTTCAGGTTTTGGGGGGAGGGTTGAAGAAATTTTAAAGCCTTGCTATTTTAGAAGATAATATAAACTCCTAAAGGTTTATCTATCATCCCACTGGCATATTTGATAATTCAGTTGAAAATCAATGCCAGTTCACCATTCCCCACAGCATTTCAATGTTTTTATTTGAAATCTACAGAAAGCTGAGCCAATTATAAACAGCAAATTTTATTTTGCATCTCCAGCTGGGATAATTCTGTGGTAAACTAAAAAATGAAAAGTCCAGTTTTTCTAAGGTTCAATCAAAATATTCCAACTTTAGAACTAAAGGATCTTCAGTGAAAATATCAAATTTGGAATTCATTAAATTTGTTCATTTTCTCTCCCAGCTCACCATGTATCAACAGACTTTCTACCCCCTCCCATCTCACTATTTTATGGATTACAGGAGATTAAAAACAAACAGAACTTAAATGTGAACTCACTACATAGAAAGTTGAATCCAAAGGCAAGGTCTTGTGAGGGAGTCACATGGAGTACCCCTATTGTACAGAGATTATCTTATTCTGATTGGACTCCTGCAGAATTTATTTGTTCATAAAATATAGAAAAGATTACTAGCAACTCCAATGCTATCCTTTGCATTTAGGTAAAAAAAAATGAACAACTGGAAACAACCCTGATGTTTTATTATTATTATATGAGATAATATGCCTGGCTAAGGAGAACAAAGGAAAAGACTAGGTATGCATGGCTGCTTCCGTTGCACACAGAAAGCTACATTTAATCTTAGTACTTAATTTGTACTGCAAAAATCACCTGAGAGATTCGGGGTTTGCATTAAGTATTCCTTCTTTTTTTTCTTATCCCTTTCTAAATGCTTATAAACATCTCACAAATTTATATCCTTTCAAAAATTGTTTTCTTCTTACAAAGGTATTTATTTCTCTAAGAAACTACTAAATATTAGCTCCAATCCTAACATCAATTTGATTCCTAATTTGAGTCAATTTTATGTCGTTTGGATTTCTCCTTGACTGTTCATCTCTCCTGGAGCTTCTTTCTCTAAATCACACTCTCTTGGATTATGTTCCAATCAACAGAGCTATTCATTCTGTTGATATAAAGGGATGAAACTTGAAGACAGCAAAATGGCAGTTAGATATTGATTTGTTGATAGAGTGGAACTTTGCTATTAAATTTCTCACTGATCTCAGATTTCTGGGCCTTGGTGAATTCCAAATTGTTTGATGCTATATTTTGAACTATTTATAAGTAGCACAACAAGAGACCAAGAATCACATAGAGTGAGTATGCAGATGGGACTTCAGAAATCATCCACTGCTATCTCTCAGATCTAGAGATGAACTGACATTAAGTTATATACCTAAAGATGCAGATCTAGTAAATAGCAAAGACAGTACTTGAAAATGGGTCTTTTGATTTCCTCTCTAGGATGGTTTCCACTGTACCACAAATGACTTTACCTAAGCTAAATAAGGGCCTGAGTTAGTAATCTATTCTACTACCCATGTTAGAGTTAATCATTCATTTGCTTTTTTTTTCTTTATTAGAAAATTTGTTGGTTTACAGAACAAACATGCATAAAATACAGGATTCCCATACACCACCTGTATTAGTCAGCTGAAGGGGTGCTAATGCAAAATACCAGAAATCTGTTGGCTTTTATAAAGGCTATTTATTTGGGGTAGAAGCTTACAGTCACAAGGCCATAAAGCGTAAATTACTTCTCTCACCAAAGTCTATTGCCACGTGTTGGAGCAAGATAGCTGTGGACTTCTGCAATGTCTGTAAAGGTTCAGCCTTCCTCTTCCTCCGAAGGCGTGGTCTCAGCTTCTTCTGATCACAGCTGTAGGTTAGCATAAGGTTTGTCTCTCTCCCTGGGGCTCATTTCTTTCAGGGCTTTCTCAGCTGTTCAGGGCTCTGGTCTCTTCAGCTGCAAACTATCAGGCAAATGAATGGCTCAGCTCTCTCCCCAGGGCTCCAGTGTCCAAAACTAAACACTCTGGGTTCTCTTTCTCCATGTATTTATGTCCCTGTCTTTGATTGAGCTTCCATTTATATAGTTCACAAGGAGGTGGGCAGGGACTCAAACCAAATCACCCTAATAATGTGGTCAAATAAAAGCCCTAATTTTGATTTAATGATGTAAAAGTGAAACCTGTGAATCTAATACACTCAGAGGAACAGACCAGTTTATAAACACAATCCAATATCTAGTTTTGGAATTCATAAACAATATCAAACTGCCACACCACCCCACCAAGACACTTACTATTGGTGTGGAACATTTGTTACAACTGATAGCACAATTTTATAATTGTACTATTAATTAAAATCCATGGTTTAATTAAGTGATTCATCTTTTATTAAATCCAACTATAGGAGAGCAGTTGGATTAAATATTTGTATTTCTTTCGCAATCCTAAACACAATGACTTCTTGTATTTATGTCTAAGAACTATCCCAATTCTAAAATATTAACAGCTTTATGTTTTGCTTAGTGTTTCATATAGTTTTTTTTTCATTTAAATCTCATAACTACTTCATGAGTAGTATAGGAATAATATATTTAATATTATTCCTATACAACTTATGAGCAAACTGGAGCTTCATAAGTTTAACTAACTTATCCAAGGCCACACAGCTATTAAAATTGTGGAGCCACTTAAATAAGGCAAAAATTATAATGCTCTGCATAATATTCTGGTTTTTTTCTTCCCTAAGGCCCTTAGTTTTAGGACCATCATCCAGTGGTGGGTGGGGGGGAGGGGAGGAGAGGGCCAGATTATTCAAAAGAATCACATTACTTTTATCTCTTGAAGAATATCTTTCACAAAGATGCATTCAGTGACCTGCACTGCTGTGACCTTGGCCTACATGTCTCAAAAAGTCTATGCATCATAGGGAACTGTAACGCCTGAATAATGACAATGAGAGCCATTCACATTGAACATACTGCCAAAGATGTTGCTTTGAGTGGTGAGTTGCAGAAACCCTACATGGAGGCATGGAAGTAGAAACTGCTATTTGATACCCACTAACTACATTATATTTATCATTGGAAAGTGTTGAGTAGCTCATTCCTACACCATGCAATGTCCCCTTCAGGAAAGAGTGAGACATGGATAGTTCCCTGAATATTAACAAAAACATTTCTCAAAGATTTCAGTTCACATTTTACTCACGGACAATTTAGATTAGTGTTTGCCGTTTGTGTTTTGGCCAACCATGAAGTTCAACTTCAGAAATTTGGAGAGACCATAGCAAGAATTTATGCATTCTAAACTTTTTCATTCTCTCATTTTTATTTTCTACTTTGTTTCCTGGCCTCTTCCATATTTTGCTTCATATAGCAACCAACTAACCTGAACATGAATATTCAGTGTGCCTGATAGAAAACTAAAAGTATAAGGCCAAGGTTTGTCTACAACTAAAATATATAAAACTGGCTATAGTTTTCATTAATTGAGCTGTGTAAATCTCATACCCCATGGCTAACAGAGATCCCTTTTCTCTCTGGATCTTAACATAATACACGCCTTAAAATGTAAGGAAGCCAGTCTTTGGTTAGTAGGTCTCCTCATCCCCTATCTTGTTTCCTCAAATGACTAGCAAACCATTTGCTGGAGATATAGAAGAGTTGTTCTCTTTCAATGTTCCCTAGAGAGCTCTAAGAGAACCTTGAGTAGTCAATAGGCAATAAAATTAGACATCTTGGTCAATTTTCCACATCTCAAACTCATAATCATATCACTCCCACTTTGAATACAATTCAGATAGCTTCCAAGAGGGCCGTATAAAAGATTAAATAAAGTGATTGTGAACACTTTTGTCTCAGAGCCAGATTAATGATCCTAGTAAGGTTGAAATGAGCACAGAAAATCTAAATATAAAATAATATCTAATACTTGGCCTTAGAATAGCAATTTAAGTGATGTTTCCAACATATTTTCCCACTTGAAATACAATATTTTATTTATGAATAATAATATTGAGAAACTTTTCATTTAAATCAATATAACTATGGCTGGAGGAATGACCCATATTTTCATTACCTGTGGACTCGCAACAGTCTTGGAAGTATTCAAATTTTAAAGCTAATTATCTATATTTTAAAAAATATAGAGAGAGAACAACAAAAAATGATCTGAATAATATGATATAATTAAATAGTTGAAATATGTGTGTATAAATATGACTCCAAAAAAGCCCACATTCTTCTCAAACACACACAGACATTTTGATGAAAATTAACACTTAAGCTACAAAAGAAATTGTGATACAATTCAAAGAACCCTATCTTATAGACCTGAGGTTGACAAACTCTGATCCATGGAGCAAATGATCCCACTGCCTGTTTTTGTAAATAAAGATTTATTAGAACACTACTATGACCATTCATTCGTGTAATGCCTACAGAAAAGTTTGCTAGCCTGTTATAGATATCAACAACATAAAAATGACCCAAAAGTCCATTTGAAAGTTTGATATGAATATCAAATTGTAAATTAAAGAAGTCAAAATGTAAATGAATTAAAGATGAAGTCATAATGAAAATGAGGACATATTTAAAACTGGCAATTATGAAAGCATAATCCAAAACTTATGGGATGCAATCTGTTTTTGTTTCCCAGTTGCTCAAACAAATACTATAAAAAGGGTTGACTTAACAACAGTAATTAATTGGCTCATAGTTCCGGAGGCCAGAAGTCCTGGGGTCTTTATCTTCTGGCTGGCCAGCAATCTTTGGGAGGTCTTTGGCTTTTCTATTGTGTGGTAATGCACCTGGTAGCATCTTCACCCTTCTTTTCTGGGTTCTGTTGACTTCCCAGCTTCTAGCTTGTCCCCATGGCTTCCATCCTAGTGTCCAATTTCCATTGCTTATAAGGACTACAGCTATGTTGAATTAAGGTTCACCCTCATTCAGTGTGGGCACACCTTAAGTAATATCATCTTTAAAGGTCCTACTTACAAATGGTTCATACCCTAGGTACAGGGGTTGGGACCTGAACATGCATTTGTGGGGAACATGACTAAATCCCAGACACATGCAAAGTAGCACTTAGAAGAAATTATATAGGATTAAATACATTCATTACCAAAAAATAAAATAAAATAAAACAAAAAATGAGTTAGAAATTCCACTTAGTAAACTAGGGAAAAAGAGTAAATCTAGAGAGAATAAATTAATAAACTGGTCAATGTAAAATCTCAAAATAACAAAATAAAAACAATGGAAAATGTTCTTATTTTCCAAAATAAAAGTTGTCACAAAACAAAATGATCCTTTGAAAAAATCTTGATTAAAGTTAAGAACTCAGAAGGTCTGGTTAAGAGAAAATACAAATAAATAAGGATGCAGTATAATGAAATGGTTGGACAGACTCCAATGTCTTCAAGGCCCAGGGCCAGTGTGAACCAAGAAAATAGAGAAACTTCCCTGCTGACCATAATTAAACTAGTAAACACATAACAAAACAGTAGTCTATCCTTGGGAAGGGTCAAGAGTGTGGAGAAAGAACCTCTTTAGTGATGCAAGTGTGTAGGGATGGATGTAAATAAAGGATAGAACAACAAACATGAAGCAAAATTCTTGAGCACTCTAGCTCACACCCTAAGTACAGAAATTGCTAGAGTAATGTGAAACATGTGGCACATCGAAGATAACCATAAAAACAAGACAAGGCCCAAACCCAACTCACCTCATGATTATATTTATTCAGTCCCTTATATTTTTAGCCTGACAGAAGAATGTCATTCACAAGTATAAATGCCATTTACTTCAGTTTCTACAATTCTACCAATGATATCTGGCGTGTTTTGAAACAATAAATGAAGGAAAAACATTGTTATGAGACAAAACAATGAATAGACACAGATTCAGATGCTAGAATTATCAAACAGACTTTAAAGTAATATGACCAATGTGTTAAAGTGTCTTGCAGAAAACATGGACAACAAGTATAAGCAGGTATGTAATTTCAGAGAGAGACAGAAACTGTAAATAATAATAATAATAATAATAAAAGTTTTAAAAAGGGGTCAAGATGGTCCACAAAAATGCAAGGCGTTGGTGTGTGGTGATATATGGGAATCCTGTATGTTATGCATGATTGTTTTGTAAGCTCACAACTTCTCTAATAAAAGAAAAGAAAAAAGGGGTCAAGAGTAAATGCTAGACATGAAAACCACAGTATTAGAGATGAACTCTTTGAACAGTCTCTGCAGTAAACTGGAAAAAGATAAGTAAACAACCAGTAAATTTAAGAAAACTCAATGGAAATTACTCAAACTGCAAAGAAAAAGGAGATGTGTGAAAACAAAACAAAACAAAGCATTAAAGAACTGTAGGACAATATTGAATGGTCTAACATACATGTAACTGGCAGTCTAGAGAAAAGAGAGAAAATAGGGCAAATGAAGTACATAGAGATAAAGTGGATAAGAATTTTCCTGAAATAATAAAAGATGACAAACAGAAGATCAAAAAATCTCAAGAAAACCTAAGTCATGTAAATTTTTTTAAAAAATCCTAAGGCACATTATATTAAAACTGTTTAAAACCAAAGATAAAAAGAAAATTGTAAGGCAGACAGAGGAAAAAAAGACACATTATTTATGAGGATAAAAAGTAAGAAATATAGCAGATTTTGTTAGAAACTGCACAAGCCAGAAGAAAATGTCATTTTTAAAATACTAAAAGAAAGAAAAATAAAAATCTGCCAACCCAGAATTATATACTCAGTAAAAATGAACATAATAAAATTTTGTTGTTAAACAAGAGATAGAATTTATTACCAACATTCAAGCACTTCATGAAATATTGTAGGGAGTCTTTCAAGCAGAAAGTCTATGTTATCAAATAGAAACTTGGAAATACATAAAGAAATGAAGAACCCTAGAAACAGCAGAAATTAAGGCAAATTTTAAAGAATATTTTAAGTGTTCTAATGAAAGATGACTGTCTATTGCAAAAAAAAAATAGTAATAATGTCTTTGAATTTATAATATAGGTGAATTAACAGGTATGACAACAAGAGCAAAATCCAATGGAGGAAGAAATTGAAAGTATATTTTTAAATGTTTCTTTTGGATACATAAAGTGGTATTATACTATATGAAGCTATATTCAATAAATTAATTATATATATTGTAAATCCTAGGGAAACCTTTAAAAATAGAAAAGATAGTGTAACTAATAAGACAATAGTGGAGATGAAGTGTAATCACATAAAGTATACATTTAATCAAACAGTATATTTTTTCCATATTCTGATGGATTTTCTGTATGCATGTTTTATCTCCAACCATAGTTGTGCATTTTTCTATTGTTTCTTTCAATTCTATCAGTGGGTGCTTCATGTATCCCATCCCCTACCCCGAGATGGCTCCCTCATTTGTTTGCTCATTGTTTTTGCTCATTGTCTGCTCATTGTCTGTTTGTTTATTCTTTAGGAGGAACTGGGAACTGAACCTAGGACCTCCCATGTGGGAGGTGGGTGCCCAATTGCTTGAGCGACATCTGCTCCCTGCTGGTTTGATTTTTTGCTTGCTTTCTGCTCATTGTTTTCCCATTGTCTTGCTCATTGTTTTTGTTCATTGCTCATTTTTGTTCCTTGTCTGCTCATTGTAGTTTTTTTCTCGTTGTCTGCTTGTTGTTTTTGCTCAGTGTCTGCATGCTGTTTCTCTGTCTTTTTTAGGAGGCATTGAGAACTGAACCTGAGACCTCCCATGTAGAAGTTGAGCACCCAATTGCCTGAGTCACATCTGCCCCCCTATGCTTCATGTATTTTGAAGTTCTATTGTTCAGTGCATATACATGTAGGATTGTTATATGTTCTCAGTGAATTAATCTTCTTGTTATTAGTAATGATAATCATTATTATGTGATGTCTTTATTTCTGGCAATAATCCTTGTTCTGAAGTCTACTTTTTCTAATGTCAATATAGATGGTCTGTTTTTCCTTTAATTAAAATTGTTGTTGTATTTCTTCTTTTTTTCATTCTTTTATTTTTATGATGTCTATGTTTTCTTATTTTTTATTATTATTTTTAAAGAAGCTTTAGATTACATAAATGTTACATAAAAATTATAGGGGTTCCCCATATATCTTACCCTTCCCCCTCCCACACTTTTCTCAATTAACAACATATTTCATTATTAGTGTGGTACATTTGTTCCAATTGATGAACACATATTGAAGCATTGCTACTAACCATGGTTTACTGTTTACATTATAATTTACATTTTGCATTGCACAATTCTATAGGTTTTGATCTATAGATGGCCTGTATCCAACATTGCAATGTCATGCAGAAAAATTCCAATGTCCCCAAATTCCCCATGTTACACCTATTTTTCCTTCTCCCTACCCTCAGAAACTCTGGTGACTACTGCCTTTATATCAATGTTACAAGTTCTTCTCATGTCTATGTTTTTATATTTAAGTTGGTTTCATGTAGATAGCACAGAAGTTAGATGCTGCCTTTGGTTTTTTAATCCAATCTGAGATCTCTGTCTTTTAATTGAATGTTTAGACCAACTTTTGTTATTATAGATTGAAATCTAACACTGATAGTTTTTTTTCAAATTTTCTCATATTATTTGTTCCCTTTGTTCTCTTTTTCTGTTTGCCAGAAAAGTGAAAGAAAACAAGACTTTTGGAGTCTCTGTTTTCCCTATCCCAAGGCGTCCTTGGATCTGGTCTGTGCCCCTTTAGAGGTTCCCTGGCCCTGTTTTGATAACTTAAACAGGGCAATTTTGAAGATTTAGAATAAGTTGAACCAAAAATGAAAAAGAGTCATAAATTAAAAACACTAAGAAGGAGAGACAAATTGACCAAAAAGTAAAATAACATGAACAGATGCCTAGAGAGCAGCAAAAATTTACAAGTTATAATAAGAAACAGGAAGATATGGCCCAGACAAATGAACTAATTAAAAGTCCTTACATGAAACAAGATTTGAATAATTATTGATGTTCATACAACTCTCCTAAATCAAATCAAGGAGTTGAAGGAAAATGTGGCCAAAGAGTTGAAAGATATTAAGAAGACACTGAGTGAGTATAAAGAAGAATTTGAAAGTTTGCAAAGAATAGTAAAAGAGTTTATGAGAATGAAAAACACAATGGATGAGATTAAAAATACATTAGAACCACAAAACAGCAGATTAGAATTGGCTGAGGAACAAATAAGCAAATTGGAAGACAGAGCATCCAAACTTGACAACAGGACAGAAAGAGAAAAGAATGGGAAAAAATGAACAGGGTCTCATGGAACTGAATAACAACAAGAAATACACAAACATGCACATTATGGGTGTCCTGGAAAGTGAAAGGAATGAAAAAACAGCACAAAGAATATTTGAGGAAACAATGACTGAAAATTTCCCCACATTTATGAAAGACATAGATATCAACATACAAGTAGGACAAAATACCTCAAACAGAATAAATCCATATAGACCTACTCCAAGACATCTGCTATTCAGAATGTCATCTGCTAGAGATAGAGAATTCTGAACACAGCAAGAGAAAACAATCATCAAAAACAATGGAGGTGAGAGGGCACTTGTATGATATATTAAAATGAAATATACTAAAAATGAAAAACACCAAGCCAAGTATTCTTTATCTGGGAAAACTGTACTTTAAAAATGAGGTTGAGTTTAAAGTCTTTGCAGATAAATAAATACTGGGAGAGTATATCACCAAGAGGACAGATTTACAGAAGATGCTAAAGGGAGCACTGCAACTTGAAAGGAAAAGACAGGAGAGAAAGAGGCTAGGAGAAGAGTGTAGAAATTAAGATTATTAGTAAGGGTAACTAAAAGGGTAAAGAAAACAGACAATAGTAAGATATGACAATGAAAAGCAAAAGGATAAAATGAGCAAAGTAAGTAATGACTTTACAGTAATAACAATGAATGTTAATGGATGGAACTTCCCAATTAAAAGACACAGACTGGCCAAATGGATAAAAAAAAATATGAGACATCTATATGCTGTCTGTAAGAGATGCGCTTTAGGTGCAAGGACACAAATGAGCCAAAAGTGAAAGGCTGGAAAAATATATTCCAAGCAAACAGTAACCAAAAAAGACCTGGAGTAGCTACACTAATGTCAGACAAAACAGATTTTAAATGCAAAACTGTTATAGGAAACAGATGTGACACTTTGAAGTTATTTTATGAATCCCCAAAAGAAAAGTTTATGTTCTAGAAATAATCCATTTGTATGGGTATGGGGCCCTTTTGATTGGACTATGTCAGTAAGGCATGACTCAGGTTAGGTCACCACCCTCTTACTGTTCTTTATATAAATGGAGACACAGAGAGAGACAAGGAGAAAAGAAACTGCCATTTTTACCTTGCCATGTGAGAGAGGACTCTAGCAACCAAAGCTTAATGACAAAGGCCACAAGAGGCTGGGCCCATGGAGCAGTTCAAAGATGAAGAGATGAGCCATATGCCTGACACCCCATAGCTGAACTTGAGAAGAAAGTGGAGAAACTGAGAAAAGAGCCCCAGAAAGAGACAAGCCCTTTGCCTGGTTGCCTGCAGCTGAGCTCTGGGAGATGGTAGATTCTGGAGGGGAAAGCAGGGATCTTGACAGAGATTGGCACCATCTTTGCCATGTGATAGGACACCAGGATCACCAGTAGCTGACTTTTGTGAGAAAACATCTCTGATGGTGCTTTGATTTGGACATTTCATGACCTCAGAACTGTAAGCTTTTACCCTAAATAAATCCTAGTATAAAAGCCAACCCATTTTCGGTACTGTGCATCGGCAGCCCTGTAACAAACTAAGAAAGACAAAGAAGATCGCTACATATTAATAAAAGGGGCAATTCACTGAGAAGAAATAAAACTAATATATATTTATGCATCTAACATGGGTGCCCTAAAATACATGATGCAAACCCCCCTGGTAAAACTGAAGGGAGAAATAGATGTCTCTACAGTAATAGCTAGAGACTTCAACACACCACTCTCAATATTGGATCAAGAAGGAAACAGAGAGCTGAAATAATACAATAAAGGAACTAGACCTAACAGAAATAGAACATTACACTCCAAAACAGCAACATATACATACTTCTCAAGCATTCATGGATTTTTCTCTAAGATGTTGGTTCACAAAACAGGTCTCAATAAATTTAAAACAATTGAAATTATAGAACACACTCTCTCAGATCATAATGGAATGAAGCTGGAAATTAATAACAGGCAGAAAAAGGGAAAATTCACAAATATATGGAGATATATAAAGATTACATATATTCATATATTCACAAATATATGGAGATTAAGCAATACACTGAATTAATCAGTGGGTCAAGGAAGAAATTGCAAGACAAATCACTAAATACCTTGAGATGAATGATAAATGAGAACACAACACATCCAAACCTATGGGATGCAGCAAAGACAGTGCTGCAAGGGAGATTCATAGCCCTAAGGGCTTATATTCAAAAGGAAACAAGTGGATGTGGATGTGGCTCATTGGTTGAGTGCCTGCCTCCCATGTAAAAGCAAGGTCCCTGGTTCAATCCGGAGTACCTCCTGAAAAAAAAAAAAAAAGAAGCAAGAGCCAAAATCGAAGACTTAACTGCACATCTAGAGGAACTAGAAAAAGAAGAGCAAATTAATTCCAAAGCAAGCAGATGGAAAGAAATAACAAAAATTAAAACAAAAATAAATGAAATAGTGGTGGGAGGTGTGGGAGGTGGGCAGCATGGGAATCCCAGTGGGTTCCGTGTAATATTTTGGGTAATCTAAGCACCTCTTAAAATATATGTATATATATATAAAAAAAATAAAAATAAATTTCAAAAAAAATAAAATAAAATAAAATAAATGAAATAGAGAATAAAAAAAGAAAGCATTAGCAAAACCAAAAGTTGGTTCTTTGAAAAGATCAATAAAATTGACAAGCCCTTAGCTAGACTGACAAAAAAGAGAGAAAATGCAAATAAATAAAATCAGAAATGAGAGAGGAGACATTATTGTTGACCAAAAAGAAATAAAAAGGATCATAAGAGGATAGTATGACCAACTGTATGCCAACAAATAAGACAAGCTAGATGAATCGACAAATTCTTAGAAATACATGAATAACCTACCCTGACCCTAGAAGAAAAAGGAGACCTCAACAAACCAGTCACAAGTAAAGACATTGGCCGTCATCAAATACTTCCCCAAAATTAAAGGTCCAGAACTTAAATTCACAGTTGAATTATACCAATAATTCAAGGAATATGTAATACCAATCTTGCTCAAACTCATCCAAAAAATTGAACAAGAGAGAATGCTACCAAACTCATTCTATGAAGCGAACATCACCCTAATAACAAAGCCAGATAGCGATAGTATGAAAAGAGAAAATTAAAGACCAATTTCTCTAATGAATATATATATATATATATATGCAAAAATCCTCAAAAATATTTTCAAATCAAACCCAAAACCACATTAAAAGAAGTATACATCTCAATCAAATGAGTTTTATCCCAGATATGCAAGGGTGGGTCAAACCAAGAAAGTCAGTCAGTATAATACAGCACATTAATAAATCAAAGAAGAAAAATTACATGATCATTTCCATTGAACGAAAAGTCATTTGACAAAATACAGTATCCTTTCTTGATAAAAACACTCCAAAAGATAGTAACAGAAGGAAACTTTCTCAGCATGATAAAAGACATATATGAAAAACCCACAACTAACATTGTGCTTAGAAGTGAAAGACTGAAAGCTTTCTTGCTGCAATCAGGAATAAGACAATGATGCCCACTGTCATCACTATTAGTTAGTATTGTGCTAGAAGTTCTAGCTAGGGTAATTAGGCAAGAAAAAGAAATAAAAGTCACCCAAATAGTAAAGGAGATGTAAAATTCTAATTATTCACTGATGATATGATCCTATACCTAGAAAATCCCCAAAAATCCACAAAAAAAGCTACCAGAGCTAATAAACAAGTTCAGCAAAATGTTGGGATACAAGAATAACACGCAAAAATAGTAGTGTTTCTTTACAGTACTAATAAGTAATCTGAGGATGAAGTCAGGAGGAAAAATCCATTTATAATAGCAACTAAAAGAATAGAATATTTAGGAAAAAACTTAACCAAGGACATAAAGGACCTGTATTCAATAAACTATAAAACACTGCTAAAAGAAATGAAAAATGAAGTAAACAAATGGAAGCATATTCTGTGTTTATGTACTGGAAGACTAGATATCATTAAGATATCAGTTCTACCAAAATTGATTTACAGATTCAATGCAATCCCAATAAAAATTCCAAGAGCCTTTTTTTTTTCTTTTTTTTTCAGAAAAGGAAAAGCCAATTAACAAATTTATTCAGAAGAGTAAGGGGCTCTGGATAGTCAAAACAATGTTTAAAAAGAATAAAGTTGGAGGACTATTGTTTCCTGACTTTAAAGTATATTACTTAGCTACAGTGGTAAATAAAACAAAACAAAACAAAACACAGCATGGTACTGGCATAAAGATGGACATGTTAATGAATGGAATTGAATTGAGAGTTCAGAAACAGACCCTTTTATCAATAGTCCAGCGATTTTTGACAGGGCTGTCAAACCCACCAGCTGGGACAGAACAGTCTATTCAATAAAATATGCTGGGAGAACTAGATATCCATATCCAAAAAAAGTGAAAGAGGACTCCTTTCTCACACTTTAAACAAAGATTAACTCAAAATGGATAAAAAACTTCAATATAAAAGCTAAAACCATTAAACTCCTAGAAGAAATTGTAAGGAAACATCTTCAAATCTTGTAGTAGGTGGTAGTTTGTTAAACCTTACACCCAAAGCACAATCAATGAAAGAAAAAAAAAATAGATAATTGGGACCTCCTCAAAATTAAATACTTTTGTGCTTCAAATTACTTTGTCAAGATGGTGAAAAGGCAGCCAACTCAATGGGAGAAAATATTTGGAAACCACCTATCTGGCAAGGGTTTGATATCCATGTTATATAAAGAGATCATACAACTCAATGATAAAATGACAATAACTCAATTTAAAAATGGGCAAAATACTTGAATAGCCATTTTCCAAAGAGAAAATACATATGGCCAAAAAACACATGAAAAGGTGCTCAACATCACTAGCTATTAGGGAAATGCAGATCAAAACTACAATGAGATATCATTTCACACCTTACAGAATGTCATTACTAATAAAACAGAAAACTACAAGAGCTGGAGAGGATGTGGAGAAATAGGAACACTCCTTCACTGTTGGTGGGAATGTAGAAAGGTGTAGCCTCTGTGGAAGACAGTTTGGTGGTTCCTCAAGAAACTAAATACAGGACTGCTATATGATCCGGCAACCCTGATACTGGAATATACTCAGAAGAACTGAAAGCAGGGATATGAACAGATATTTGTACACCAATGTTCATAGCAGCATTATTCACAATTGCCAAAAGATGGAAACAACCCAAACGTCCAACAACTGATAAATGGATAAACAAAATGCTGTATATAGATAGATATGAAAGAATACTATTCAGCTGTAAGAAGAAATGAAATCAGGATGCATATGACAGCATGGATGAACCTTGAGGACAATATTTTGAGTGAAGTAGCCAGACACAAAAGGATAAATACTGTGTGATCTCACTAATATGAACTAAATATGAGCTTAAACTCGTGGAGTTAAACTTTAGAGTGTAGACTACTAGGAGATAAAATGTGGGTTGAAAAGGGTGAGCTGATGCTTAATCTATGTATAATTTTTAACATGGCTGATTGTAAATGTGTGGAAATGGATAGAGTTGATGGTAACACATTATGGTAAGTATAATTAAGACTGCCGATTTATAAATATGATTGTGGATGAAGAGGGAAGTGTAGGGACATAAATGTCAATTGAAAGGAAGCTAAAGGAAAATCTAGGGACTGTATAAAATAACAATTTAGATGGTGGATGAGGATTGTGGCTAATAGTTCAAATACAGGGATGGTTTTCTATTACAAGGTTTTAAGAATATGGCAATACATAGGAAAAATAAAACTAATGAAATTTATGGACAATAGATAACAGTAGTATAATTTTTACAGCAATGGCAAAGAAGATACATCAATTCTAAGGGACAATAATAAGGGGTATAAAGGGGGATGGAAATTTTCCTTTTGGAGTAATGAAAATATTCCACAATGTACTGAAGTGATGACAGCACAACTCTGTGATGAAATGAGAGCCACTAAGTGCACAATTTGGATATTGTATAAGGGATGGGACTGTATAACACAGTGAACCCTGTGGTGGATGATGGACTGTGGTTAACAGTAAAATATGAGAATGTTCTCTCATGAATTTTAACAAACGTACAATACTAATACATGGTGTTAATAATAGGATGGTTTGTGGGAAAAATGCACCAAACATAATATATGGACTATAGTAAGCAGTAATTTTTTGACAATGTTCTTTCATCATTTGTAACACATGTTCCACAACATGCAAGGTGTTATTGGTGGGGCAATGTATGTGAATCATGTATGAACATATGAATGCATGATTGTTTTTTTAAACTCAGAACTTCTCTAATTAAAAAAGAAGAGGAAGAAAAACAGTTATCTAGAAAAATTAAAAAGCTAATTCAATGCTGGAAAAAAAGAATGAATATTGCTTCTCATTTGTTTCTGGGCCTCAAATTATTTGAGGGTATGATATGATTAGGAAAGCAATTGAGGGAAGCGAATGTAGCTCAAGAGGTTGAGCACCTGCTTCCCATGTACAAGGTCTTGGACTCAATCCCCGGTACCTCTTGAAAATATAAATAAATAAAGCAACTGATTCATTTGATTCTCTGAGTTCATGATATGGCTCTATATATGAAAATACAAGAAAATTATTTCATATAAAGCATATACATTCAAAAAATATTGAAAAGAGTCAACATATCATGTTCTGGTAGAAAAAAGTGAGAAAAAAGTAAAAACATTTTTAATCACTATTGTTTTGTATGCCTTTTGATATACTTATTGTTTCTGTCCTTTAGTCTCATCCACCAGAAAATTAAGAATAAAAGCAATACCTCTTAATAAGTATATTTCATTCATTAACTTAACAAATCAAGAAATATTAGGGTGCCTTATATGAGCCAGGATTCAAAGCTAAGGACTGAAAATAGAAAAATATTATTAAGACATTTATAGGCTAGAGGAAGAGAAAGATGGCAAAGTCTAATAACACAATTAAAAAAAGGAACTCTATTCTCTAAAAGGAATTTTAATTAAAAAAGGACTATCAATAAAATTCACTAAATTAATATGATCATTTCATTACATTCAGAAAGAACATTTAATAAAGTTCTTTATTATTTATCTTATAGAATGATAGCTGATATAAATATAGTTATTTATTAATGTCTTAGTTTAGGTTTCCTCAGAAGTACACTGAGACAAGGACCTTGTTTAAGAGACACTCCCAGGAAACACCAATAGATGAGTAGGAAAATGAGACAGAGTAGGAAGCAAGCCAGCATATGATGTATTATTTAACAATGTATCACTGTAGGCGACATGAGCTTAATTTCTCTAAGAAGCTCTCAGAGACATTACAGAAAACACATCTTAAAATCAGGCCATTAAAGGGGCAAAAGATATGACTATTTACCAATTCCTATCAGTCATTGATAGAAGGCTGCTTCCAAGTTTTGTCAGCATCCAGCACTTCCAGTTTGCCATAGGCACTGGAAAAAGTGTGAACATGGTTGGACAAAGCAAAGTGTATGCTGGGACCTGCAAGTATCGCTGGTGTGTATAGAGACTGTAAGGAACAAAGGTATAGACAGGAAACAAATATTATCTGCTATGTTTAACAAACTAGAAGAGAACAATTTCACAACCTGCAAAACATTCAGCCTACATTATTACTATTGGTGAAACTTTAGAAGAATTTCCCTTAAAATATGAAATAAGACAAAGATATTTAATATCATTGATGCAAGTCAATATTATATTGGAACCGTAATTGATGCAATAAAAACTGGATGAACAGATAAATGTTATAAAGTTCAAGAAAGAAAAAATGAGATACTCATAATTTACAGGTGTTATATATTTTTTTCTAAATAACAAATACTAGTAAAGCCACAGACAATTATGGAATAATATTAAAGAGAGTTCAGTGGGAAGTGGATGTGGCTCAAGCGGTTGGGCTCACGCCTACCACATGGGAGATTCCTGGTTCGGTTCTGGTGCCTCCTGAAGAAGACAGGAAGATGGCACAGCGAGCTGATGCAACAAGATGATGAAACAAGAGACATGGGGAAAACATAATGAGAGACACAAAAAAGCAAGGAGCAGAGGTGGCTCAAGCGGCTAAGCGCCTCCCTCCCACATCGGAGGTCCTGGGTTAGGTTTCTGATGCCTCCTAAGGAAACAAGGAAGACAAACAGACGTAGCAAGTACAAACAATAAGTGGGTGGGGAGAAATAAATAAATAAAATAAATCTTTGAAAAATAGAGAGAGAGTTCAGCAAGATTTCTGGACATAAGATCAATATATGAAATCATTCCACTCCTATAAACCAGAAATACCCAAATAGAAAAATTAATAGAAACAATAGCCATGCATTCAACAGAAATGAAAACCATAAGAAAAAATAACAGCAATGTTATGAAGAACTTTAGAAGCTTTACTAAAGGGCATAAAATAAGAGCTGAATAACCTGAAACTTTTTCATAAGTGGGAAGATTCAAAACTGTAAAAATGTCAATTCATCTAAGTTAATTCATAAGTTCAATGCGATTTCCATAAAAATGCAAAGAAGGGTTATGGAGGAACTTGAAGAAATCATTTTAAAATTCACACAAAGTAGGAATGTACCAAAAAGAACATGGAAAGAACTTAACTTACCATATATCATGATGTTTTGCAAAAGTAGAGTTTTAAGATAGTGTCTTTTGGGCATAGGAATAGATATATCAATGGAAGAGAATAAAGAACCCAGAAACAGGCTAATACATTTTGAAAAACTAGCATATAAGATAGATGGAGTATTTTAAATTAAGAAAAGATAAAATTCCATAGAAAGCATGCCTCAATTGGCTTTCTCTATGGAAAAATAAATGAAATCCTATCATTAGCTCATATTACACAAAAAGTTATTTCCACATGGATTAAAATCCAAATATAAGAAATTAACTTTAAAATAATTGGGAAAAATATGAGATTAATTTTTTGACCCTAAGATAAGAATCCTTCCTTAACCAAGAAGGCAAAAATGAAATTCTGAAAGAAAAATTAGTTGAATTTGACATCAAAATTATTTTTTTTGTGTGTATACAACAAAAGTCACCATAATATTTTGTAAGGAGCAGAGTAGAGGAAGATATACCAGCTTATGTAACAAAAAGATAGGGGAGGTAGATGACAGAGGGAGGAGGGGTAGAGATTTCTTTTAAAAAGCCCCTATATACCAGGGGTTCTTAACCAGGGGTCCATGGACCCCCAAGGGGTCTGTGGAAAGATTTCAGGGGGTCTGTGAGCTTGAATTGAAAAAATTCAACTTATTATCTTTATTTTCTCTGACCTCTAACTGAAATCTATCATTTCCTTCACTTATGAATGTATGCAACAAATACAGTAATATTCATTTCACTTGACTGGCAAAAGGATCCGTGGAACAAAAACGGTTAAGAACCCTTGCCTTATACAATATTAGCTCCATGCAAAAGGGACTTTGTTTTATTTATTTCTGTTTTTCTGGTGCCTCAAAGAATGCTTGGAACTTGACAAGAGTTCTATACAATTTGTTGAATAAATGAAAAAATAAATGAATGAATAAACAAATGAAATTCTGCTTATCAATTTAAAAGACAAATAACCAAATAGAAAAAAATTAGCCAAGGATATGACAGGGTAATTCTTAGAGAAATATGAATGGCTCAAAACATGATCAACCTCATTAGTATTCAGAGAATTGCAAAATAAAATATAAGTAAAATACCATTTAAATCCCCTTTACATATTGGCAACAAATAAAATGATTTTACAAACATTACAAGATGTGGAGAAAATTAATGCTAATAAATTAATGGTAAGAGAAAATTTGGCCTAGCAATTTCGCAAAGTAATTTGAAAATATGTAATATGTAGTGTTTCCGTGAGAGAAATGCCACCTGCTGTAATTATCAAAACCAAAAATTCAGTGGCTTAAAATACTAAATGTTTACTTTATACAAAATGTTTATTTCTGGTTGAATGATTGCCTCCCATGTGGTCATTCAGAAACTCAGGTGTCTTTTGTCTTGTGCCACCATCATTGTCTGGTACCATGGAATCTTCTGCATTCAGTAAGTAAATGGCGAGTAAAACAACAGGTTTTTACTGCATTAGCCAAATGGCCTTCGCTTAAATTACGTTGATCAGAATTAGCTACATGTCCACACATAACTGCTAATGAAGCTTTGATATGAATTTTATTTTCCCAGAAGAGAAAGATTTTTTTTGGTGAGGTTAACACCTTTGAAATATAGACTGTATGCTTTAGATCAATGTTAAATTTCTTGAACTTGGTCATTGTAATCAACCATTTATGATTACATAAATGAATAATCCTGTTCCTAGAAATATTCATGGTAGTATTAAGTTCCAAAAGAACATGATGAATCCAATCTACTCTCAAATGTTTAGAAAATAGATATATGATAGATAGATAATAGATAAATAGATGATAGATAAATAGATAGATAGATAGAATGATATAACAAATGAGGAAAAATGTGAAAAGGTGGTAAATCTGGATAGCTGGATTGGGGGTATATTGGAGTTCTCTGCATTATTTTTGTACTATATTTTTCAATTTTCCTGTAAGTTTCAAATCATTTCAAATTAAAAAAAAAATGTTTTTAGAATGCAGTTCAATATAATCAAGCTACTTCTATTTCCAGCCAAGATGGAATAACAGGGACTGGATTTATCACCACCTGAAACAAACAAAAAACGGATAAAATTTATGAATTGAGGGTTTTCATCAGGCAACAAAGGTCAGTGATCCCTAAGATATAGGAAACAAAAGAGATGAACCTCACAATTGCTTCAATGTACTGACTTGAGAGAGTTTCTGGGCCTCTGTTAGTGCATGAAGGGGAAACTGTGGCAGAAGCCAGACGATTCTTGAGTTGAGGAGACAGAGCTGAGAGCCCAGGAAGACTAATGTAGCCAGAGTGACAGAGAGGGGAGAGCTGCACAAAGGAAGGACACTAGAGATCTGCAGGGGTAGTATGTAGAGAACTGATTAGTGTATGTCTGTGAGAAAACCACCCAAGGTTGGGGAAAGAATCTTCTGAAAGGAATAGAGAGAATAACTCCTAGGTCCCGCACAGAGCTGTGTGTCCCTTTTCACCAATCAGACTGAAAAACATCATATGTGCAACATTTGGGTAGCGTGCAGGAAGCTTTTGCCTCAGTAGTGGGGAATAATTAGCCTTGCACTAAATGCTGTTTTGGTTTTGCATGTTGACTTAGTTATTATTCTTTGTTCTGTACATATGCACTTTATATGCTCTAGTAAATTGCTACATTTCACTATAAGTAAATCTTTAAAAAATAAGCAAGAGCGAGAAAAACAGAATATGGAAAATAGGACCAGAGGATGTGGAGATGACCCAATATAAAGAATTCTTAAGCTGATTTACTATAAAGAGTCATGGGAAAATGGAGTAATAGTTACAAGGGGTAAGGACAAAGGAAGGATTTTTTTTTTCTTTCAAAATGGGAGCTATTATAACAGGTTTGTATGATGAAGGAATTGATCTACTAGTAGCAGGCAAGGAAAATTTGCTGATGAAATGTCAAGGGGGTACAACTGCAGAAGTCAAAGCATGTGTTAAGCAAAAGGGTTTGGGATCCACAGCAAAAGTGAAATAAAAGACCATATAATGGGATGTTTTACCCATTATAACAAAAGGAAAAGCAGACTGTATTAGTACAGGTGCTCTGGGATGATGGGATGACAGATTAGTTTGTGATAAGCATGGAAGCACAGGAATAAAGATATAAAAAAGTAAGTGTAGACAAACAGGAACTCTCATTCCTTAAATTCAAGGTGCACCAAGGAGATGCCCTCAGCTTCCCAGGATGCCCTGGAACTTGAGGTCCAAGCTTAAGTCTGAAAGGCACTGGACTCCCTCGGAGGATGTCACATCAGCTCTGCCTGCAGAAACCTGTGGTTTTGCCAACAGGATTAAGTGTGTAAATTAGTGCTTCCCAATGACCATGACTTCTTCACAGAAAACTGTATGTTTGAAGATTGATATTTTATCTTTAGGAAAATACTTTATATTTTTAGGGTAAAAGAATATATAGTTAAATGATAAATTAATACATCCATGAAAATTACAATAAAAGACATTAATGTAAAAACAAAAAAAAGTAAGAGTAGGGAGCTGATGTGGCTCAAGCAAATTCACTAAAGAGAAACCATTCTCAGCCCTCTGCCGCATTCCCACCCCCCCTTCCCAGGGTTGGTTACAGTGAGCCAGGGTTTTGTCCTGGCTTTGCCTTGAGAGTAGGTGATGGGTGTCCATCCCAGATGCAGGGGTGAGCAACTTATAGTTTTCATTTCAGCTTCTTTGTCTCTCTGTGTCTTGCCTTCCTGGAGGATGCACGGCACTCTGCTGTTGTGCAGATCCCTCCGACAGCTTTTTTGTCCTTCCTCCATTGTTTTTGTGGAAGAGTAGAGCCCTGCCTACCTACTCCAATGCCATCTTCCCTGAGGTTCTCTCATGTGTTTTTGTTTGTTTGTTTTAGTTTTTGTAATTCATTTATTTCTTTTAATATACTTTTTATTTTCTTTTTAAAAAAGATATTTAGATTACATAAATGTTACATAAAAATATATGCGATTCCCATACGCCTCACTCACTCCCTACACCTCCCACATTTTCCCACATTAACAACAGCCTTCATTAGTGTAGTACATTCGTTACAATTGATGAAAACATTTTGGAGCATTACCACTAACAATGGATTATAGTGTACATTGTAGTTTACACTCTTGCCTGCACAATTTTGTAGGTTATGGCAAGATATATAATGGCCTGTATCTATCATTGCAATGTCATTCAGGACAATTCTCAAGCCCTATATTCCACCTGTTTTTCCCTCTCCCTGCCCTTAGAACCTTCAGTGGCCATTGCCTCCATATCAATAATATAATTTCTTCCGTTGCTAGAATCACAATAAGTCTATAGTAGAATACCAATAAATCTACTTTAATCCATAGTTTATTCCCCAATCCTGAGGATTCTAGAATGGTGATGCCCACTCCACCTCTAATTGATTGGAGGCTTCAATCCCATGGGGAAAATGGTTGGGACTCTCTTGCTTGCGATTGTAGACTTTCTCAGTTCCTTGGGTCAGTCATTGTCCATTATCATTTCCTTGTTAGTTGTCCTGGGTGAGTCCAATGAACTGGGGATAGGTGTTTCAACTCCTTTGAGATTCAGGGCCCAACTGGCACATGGACAGACAAAAATTTTAGTCTCTTGGACTTACACCTATCAACCCAAGTACTATTTATAGGTTCAAATAGAAGGGTCAGAAGAGCCATGTTTAGGGAAACCACAACTGAGTCTAACTCTGTCACATGGGGGATCATAAATTCCAAAGTAGGGCCCACTGGCAAAGCATCATACTCTGAGCTATGTACCTTGACTATAGTGTCTGGATGTTTCCAGAGTCCTCAAGAGACCCACTATTTGAGGTAGTATTTACTTTGGCAGTCAATGAGGTCCTGCTGAGACATGCATAAGCAAAATCTCTGGAATGACCTCCTGACTCACTTTGAAGTCTCTTAGCCATATAAACTCATTTGTCTTTACCTTTCCCCCTTGTGGTCAAGGTCTTCTTCCAGTTGTATTGCTAGCTGGTTCTTGGTAGGAATCCCTTGGTGCCAGGGAGGCTCATCCTGGAGAGTCATGTCCCATGCTGGGGGGAAGGTAATGCATTTACATGCTGAGTTTGACTTAGAGAGACTCCACGTTTGAGCAGCAAGGAAGCTCTCAGGAGGTAACTCTTAGGCACCCTATAATACTAGGCTAAGTTTCAATTTCAAGAGTAAAGGTTCATAAGTACAGTCATCAATATTAAGGGCCCATCAATGGACCATCCTCCTTCACTAGTCATTGCCCCTGTACTCAGGGGATTCTTGATGTTCCATTAGAGAATGTGGCCGAGCTCCCCAGGATGGGAATTCGATATTCTTTCACTTATTTTGTGAATCTCTACCCACCGTGACAATGCCCCATAAACAATTGAACACATTTATATGCCTTATATGTATGTCCAGGTGACCCTCCTCCAATGTATCCCCCATCACTGACACTCTGCACAAATGATCCTCCCCTGTTGTGATCCAAAACTTCTTCAAAAATGAAGCCAACAAAATAGCCAAATAAAATTAATAAGAAAATGAAATTATAATGATAGTTTTAAAAATAAGAAATAAAATACAACAAATTAAAAAAAAATAAAAAAGATTTGGAATAATAAAAATAGTGAAAAAATATTTAAGAAAAAAATTTTTTGACATTATGTCTTTCATTACTGTAAGATCTGTTGTCTTGTATGTGTAGTGACATTTTCTTCCATTTATGCCTCCAGTGTCTTACTTTTTTCATTTTGTCTTCAAAGAAGTTTTAGGTTACAGAAAAGTCATGTACAGAATATAGGGGATACCCATATACCCAACATCCTCCCCCCTTCCCCCTTTCTCCTATTAATAACAGTTTATATGTGGATGGTTCATTTCTTACAATTGATATGCAGATATTGAAATAAAGCTACTAATCATGGTCAATGGCTTACATTTTGGACCATACACTTTTATAAATTTTGATGAAATTTAACATGGCCCGTATCCATCATTGCAAGATCATGTAGAACACTTCCATCACCCCCAAAATGCCTCATGTTCCATCTGTTCTATTCCTCCCTCCCCTTTTCCTTGGGACCCACGGCAACCAACAGGCTTCATTCCTTGAAGAACAAGATTCATAATTACTTAAAACAACATTGAAGGCTTGACATACTGCTGTGTTCTCCCCTATTAGGCATTACCTATGCTCTTGAGAGACTTCTGCTCATCTATTTGAGAACATAGCAGGACTCCCCAGGATGGAGTCCAACACCTTCCCACTAATTATGTGGGCCTCCACCTACTGATACAACCCATTATGACTCCCTAGAAGCCTGCCCCAGGTGCACCATATCCAAAATGCCCCTCACAACTAACACTCTAAACCAGTAACCTTACCCTGCCATGTTGCTGAAAAAACATTCCCAATGTTGTAGCTTTAACCACATACCCACCAATCCCCAGTGTTCACCTGCTCCCTCCTTCAACCCTCCTCCCATTTCCATGGACAGTCCAACCCACCCTCCCCACCCTACCCCCCTGACAAACCAGCACTGCCTAACCCAAAAGTATCACTGCACTACTGTCATGCTTCTCCACTGCACAGCTACACACTTCCACCTTATCATGGATTTTGCCCATATGGGCGTTGGCTCACAACCTTCTTCTCTCTTTCTAACTCTTGTAAACCTATCTCTAGATCTATAAGTTTGCTCAATCATGGGTTTTTTTTCCCCCTTCATTCTATTGGTGTGATGAATTACATTAATTGATTTTCTTATGTCCAATATCCCTTGTATTTCTGTGATAAATCTCACTTGTTCAAGGACTATGGTCCTTTTCATGTGCTATTGGATTTGGGTTTGCCAGTGTTTTGTTGAAGACTTTAGCATCTATACTCATAGAATGATTTTGTAATTATAAAATAAAATAAAATTAAATTAAATTTAAAAAAATGGCAGTGGGGTCCGGTGTGCTTTCATGGTATCTGAAGTATGGGGAAAGATGGGATCCACTGTTCTAGAAGGCAAGGAAGAAGAGTTCTCCTTCTGGTCACCCACCATTGACCCCTTGGCCACCATTCAGATTGCTTCTGAGCTTGCCAAGCATCTTTTCTTTGAAGGGGTCACCATGGTTATCCTGAACATGCCTAAGGGAACAGAGTTTGGCATTGATTACAACTCCTGGGAGGTTCTGGGGTGTGAAGATGATCCCACTGAGCATCCACTTCCTCCACTACATCTCTGTGGACAAGGCCAATCCCAGGGAAGTAGACCCTCATATGGGTTTCTTCCTTAGCCTGCAGCAGTGGGGGCTAACAGTCTTGTGCTAGAATGCAGCCCTGGAAGAGTTAGACCCAGAGGCTGAGGTGGAGGCCATGAAGCAGGAGCTGGACCAGTTCCTGTGACCTTACCCATATTCCATGCTCAAGAAGTAGATCTTGCTCAACAGCTTCATCAGTGAGGCCATAATGGTGAAGCTGCAACCGAAGATCCAGCAGATCTATGCTTTCTCAGACGTGCTGCCTGTGCTCCCCATGAAGCACACCAAGGACCAGGTAGGTAGGAATCTACCCCACTGTGGCACTGAGTGCAAAAGCTACCAGGAGGGCCTGGCCTGGCTGCCTGAGATGAAGCCCAGATCTGGGACGGAGATCCACTTCTCAGAGTTGTTTATGCAGATGTTCCCAGACAGTGCCACAGCGACAGAGATAACCAGGCACAGCATGGACCTGAGCTATGCTTTGGAGGTGGTGCTCAGCAAACAGTTCCCCAGCAGCCCTCAGGGTGTGCTTGGTGAACTCCAGTTTGTTTTTGTATGCTTCCTGCTGGGGAATGTGTATGAGGCATTTGAGCACTGGAAGTGGCTTCTGAACCTCCTGTGCCATTCAGAAGAAACCATGGTAAAGCACTGCTTCCTCTACATCAACCTCATCGTCATCCTGTACCACCAGCTCAGTGAGATCCCCACCGACTCCTCTGTGGGCATTGTCTCTGAGAACAGCTTCCTTACCAGCACCTTACAGGTTTTCTTCTCCTCTTCCTGCAGCATTACTGTGGATGCCACCCTGAGGCAGAAAGCTGAAAAGTTCCAAGCTCACCTAACCAAAGTTCTGGTGGGACTTTGATGCAGAGCCTGAGGACTGTGTCCAGGTGATGGTGGAGTTCCCTGAGGGCACTGAGACCAACTAACTCTGGGAATGATCTCAGCTACAAGAAGGTCCCTTCTCACATGGCTGCAGTCCTGGTCTCTCCATTCCCCACTTCCTATCCTTGGACCTGCCAGAGCAGCGGTCCTACCAGCTGGAACTACGATTTCTTCCTTTGGTAATAAATAAATTCCTTTAGGCCAAAAGAGGCTATACCTATCTTAAAGGCTCATTTGTGGGTTCCCATCAGCCTGGCCTTGAGTGCTAACCTGACTGGATTTCAGATGGGCTCTCACAGATGCTCCTGGTAGATGCCTGCCTCAGTAGCAACCTAATTCCTTCTCAATGAGAAGAAATTGAACAAAAAGCCCAAGCAAAACACACAAAAAAATATCAAAGAGAACTGATTGCTTCTTCCATAGGATGGTTAGAAAGTAAGAAACCCTGGACCTGCCAGTGGTTCTGAGATGTCAATTGGTAAGCTTTTTGAAGTTAAAGGAGAGTAATGGGGAGATGAGCCAGAATTTCAGCCTGCCCCTTGTTAAATGGAAGTGCATCACAGAAAACTCAGGGCCCCCAGATTGGGAAAAGGGTGTTTTAGTTTGCCAAAGGGCTACTAATGCAAAGTATCAGAAATAGGTTGGCTTTTATAAAGGGAATTTATTTGGGATAGAAGCTTACAGTTTCAAGGCTGTGAGAAGTCCAAATCAAGGCACCACAAGAGGCATTTTCTCACCAAAGTCAGCTGCCACATGTTGAAGCAAGATACCGCTGATCTCTGCCAAGTTCTCTACCTTCCTGTAGCGGTAGGCAAACCTGATGTAAGGCTTGTCTCTTCTTGAGCTCTTCCATGGGCCCAGCCTCTTGGGGGCTTTGTGCTTAAACAGTCCTCTAGTCCTCTCTCATATTGAAGGATCAAATGTGGTGGCTTCCTTTTCCTCTGTTCTGTGTGCCTCTCTCTCTCTCTGTCTCTGTTTTTATCAGAATCAGAAAGAGGATAGAGACTCAACCTGAGTCATGCCTCACTGATGTAGTCCAATCAAAAGCCCTAAATCGATCTTCTCAAGTAATCTAATCAAAGGACTTCAACCAAATTTAATGCAATCAAAGGGTGTCACACCCACAGGAATAGATTAGTTTAAAAACATAATCTTTCTTTTTTTCGGATCCATAAATAATTTCAAACTGTCACAGGGGGTAACAGTGAAGACAGTTGAGTTGAGTCTGATAAGCAGTTAGCTTTAGTTTCTGCTGTCAAATCCCATCTTCTGTTCAGAGGGATGAATGGCTAATCTCCTGAGATTGGTGTGGACCCTGGTGCCTCGTTGGTGCTGTGCATCTCCCATCTGTTGCATTCTGAGGCCTCAGGCACAGAAGTGGAACTTGGCATACCTCTTGTATATCCTATGACTGCTTTGGATGACATGGAAATTCAAGAGCAAAAAGAAAGCTTCTTGACCTGAGCAGGCTTCTTAGGCCTTGTTGAAGTTCTGTGCCATTACTCTGGAGCTCTGGTGATGACCTGGTCAGCCTAAATCTTCCCAGTCCTGCAATGGAATTGTCAGAGATTGGAGAAATTGATGCTTCAGATTTCCTGGGAGTCCTGAGGTCATGCCTATCATGCAGTGTGGGCAGAATTCATCTGTAGGCAGGCCACTGGCCCTGACCTCACACTGTAGTACTGAGTTCTTGTGTCATTCTTTTCTAAGACAAGGGCTCACACCAGGTTTTTGAATAAGAATCCCTGCTGATTAAGACTTTTGGTTCCACTTGTTACCTTGTAGATGTTATTCCAAGAGCATAATGTACATTAAAGTCTTTGAATTGAGACATAAAAAAAAAAAAGTAGTGGGATCTCATAGTGCCCTAACTGGTGTCTCTTCCATTGGTATCTCTCCCACCCTTCACCAACTTGATGTGGAGCTGACCCACATGTGGACCCCTGGTCCTGGTTACAGAGGGAGCAGAGTAACCCTTGTGCACGTACTGGGAGCATGTATGCCTGGCCCAATCTGTCTGGGGGTGGTCTGAGGGAGTTACCATCCCAGAAACTGCCCTGTATGTAGAAGGCAGCTCGCAGAGCTATCCTACAAAACGCTGTGGGAGAGTAGTCAAGTTATGCTACCTGGAGCAAGGGGATGCAGACTGTAGTGCATCCAATGCAGTGTCCAGAACTGTGAGAAAACTGTTTCCTAGGGAAAAGAGGACATACAGAACCATTTTCTTGGAATTCCTAGGGCCATGCATGCTCAAGACCAGATACATGTGCAGAAAAGATCAGGAAAGCCCCTACACTTTGGTCTAGAGCTATTCTCTAAACTGATTGTACAGGTGAACACTGAAGGAAAGCTCCTACAAAGACTGGTGAAGATTTTTTTTTTTTATTTCCTTCTTTTTTTTCTTTTTTGTTAGCTCTTGACAATGAAGGAAAGCTTTGCCATAACACTAGCTGGATACAAGATTAAGGAATAGAAGCCTCAGTAACACACTAAAATATCAAAATGCTCATATCCCAATTAAAAATTGCAAAGCACACAAAGAAACAGGAAGTGTTGGCCTGGCAAAGAAGATTAGAACATTAGAAACTAACAGTGAGGAGGATCAGACCTGGGACATTCCAGACAAAGACTTAAAAAAAAAAATAGTCCTAAATATACTCAAGGAGCTAAAGGAAAATATGGACAAAGAACTAAAGGAAATTAGGAAAACAACAGACGAACACAAAGAGATATCAACAGAGAGATGGAAATTATGAAAAGGAATCAAACAGAGCTGAAGACCACATTAACCAAAATTAAAAATCCCTTAGAGGGACTCAGAAGCAGATTGGAGCTAGCAGAAGAAAGAATCGGGAAACCTGAAGATAAGATAATTGAAATCATTAAGTCTGAGGAACAGAAGGAAGAAAGAATGACAAAAAGTAAATAGAGCCTGAGGAACCTGTGGGACACCATCAAGTGCTTATACCAATATACATACTGTGGAACTCCCAGTAAGAGAAGAAAGAGAGAAAGGGGCAGAGAGATTATTACAATTCATAATGGCTGGACATTTCCCAAATTTAATGAGAGACATGAATATACATATACAAGATGCTCAACAAACTCCAAACAGGATAAACCCAAATAGACACACACTGGGCCAGGTTAAAAACTGTCAAACACCAAAGATAAAGAGATAATTCTGAAAGCCACAAAGGCTTTCATGCACAAGGGAGCCTCGATAAGATTAAGTGCCGATTTCTCATCAGACACCATGGAGAAAAGAAGGCAGTGAGAAGACATATTTAAAATGTTGAAAGCAAAAAACACAAAAAAATGCTGACCAAGAATTCTATATCTAGTAAAACTGTATTTCAATAATGAGGGAGAAATCAAGGCTAATCAGATAAACAAAGTAAGAGGGAACTTGTCACCATCAGACCAGTTCTACAGAAGATGCAAAAGAGAGTTCTTCAGGTTGAAAGGAAAGAACAATAAACAATAGATTGAAACCACATGAAAAAATAAATATCTCCAGTAAGGGTTACTATTGTATTTTTGGTTTGTACCTCCACTTTTACTTCCTACAGGAGCTAAATGGCAAATGCTTAATGTAATGATAAATCAATGGTTTCAGACTCATAATATATAAGCATGTAATTTGTGGAAAGAATTGTATAAAGATGGGGGGACAGAGAGGTATAGGAACATGTTTTGTATATACTATTGAAGTTAAGCTGCTATCAGAGCAAATGATATTGTTTTAGCTTAGAATGTTACATTTATGATACATGGTAACTACAAAGAAAATATTGGAGAATATGCAAGCTCATAAAGACAGAAATAAGAATACAGGTTGCCAGGGATGGGGGCAAGAGAAATGGGGAGTTAATGTATAACAAATATAAGGTTTCTGGTTGGGAAGACAGGAAAGTTTTAGTAATGGAAGGTGGTAATGGTACCACAATATTGTGAATTGTGATTAATCCCCTTGAATTGTATGCTTGGGAGTAGTTGATATAGGAAAGTTATGAATATGTTCCCAGAGTTTTTTTTTTAAAGTAACTAAGAGAGAATGATAATTAAATGCAGTTTATGGGAAGTGGATGTGGCTCAAGCAATTGAGCTCCTGCCTATCACATGGGAGAGCCCGGGTTCAGTTCCTGGTGTCTCCTAAAAAAGACAAGCAAGACAGCGAGCTGATGCAATGGACAGGTGCAGCAAGCTGACACAACAAGATGACGCATTAAGAGACACAAGGAAAACATAATGAGAAATACAACCAAGCAGAGGATGGAGGTGGTTTAAGTGATTAGATGCTTCCCTCCCACATCAGAGGTCCCGGGTTTGGTTCCTGGTACCTCCTAAAAAGAAGACCAACACACAACAAACAAACACAACAAATGCAAATGATGAGGGAATGGGGAGAAGTAAATAAATAAATCTTTAAAAAAAAATTTTTTTAATGCAATTCATGATACTGGATGGGATCTAACAAGGGAGGAGAAAGGCTCTAAGGGACACTATTGGTATATGAAAAAATTGTAATAGAGACTTAAAGCTTTATATCAATGTTAAATTTCTTGAACTTGATAACTGCATTTAACTGTTTACATAAGTGAATATCCTAGCTGTTAGGAAATGTACATGACAGTATTAAGTATTCAAAGAATAAGATGTATATAATTTACACTTAAGTTTTCAGAAAATGGATTGTTACATGTATGGATAGATAGATGATAGATAAATAGATGATAGATAGGTAGGTAGATAGATAGATAGATAGATAGATAGATAGATAGATAGATAGATAGATAGA
>JAKSZT010053881.1:16686113-16781985 GCA_026826555.1 Tolypeutes matacus
AGATAGATAGATAGATAGATAGATAGATAGATAGATAGATAGATAGAATAATATGACAAATATGGCAAAATGTTAAAATTGTTGGATCTCGGTATCTGGGTTTGGAGGTAAGGGTACGTTGGAATTCTCTGTTTGAAGTTTGTGTTACGTTTGTACCTGACCTGTAAGTTTGAAAGTATTTCAAAATTAAAAAGTTTTTAGCACTCAAATAGCCAAAAGCATTCTAAAAAAGAAGAGAAATGTGGGAGGAATTTCACTGCCTGACCTTGAAACCTATTACAAGGCTACAATAGTCAAAACAGCATGGTACTGGCATAAAGATAGACACATTGATCAGTGGAATAGAATTGAGAACCCAGAAATAAACCCTCACCTATACAGTCAACTGGTTTTTGACAAACCTACCAAGCCCACGCTAATGGGAGAAAACAGTCTCTTCAACAAATGGTGTTGGGAGAACTGGATATCTATAACCAAAAGAATAAAAGAGGACCCCTATCTCATCCCCTATATAAGAATCAACTCAAAAATGGATCAAAGATCTAAATATAAAAACCAGGACCATAAAACTACTAGAAGAAAACGTAGGAAAACATTTTCCTTATAGTAGGTGGTGGTTTCTTGGACCTTATACCCAAAGCACGTGCAACAAAAGAAAAAATAGATAAACGGGACCTCCTCTAAATTAAGCACTTTTGCATCTCACAGAACTTTGTCAAAAGGGTGAAAATGCAGCCAACTCAAAGGGAAAAAATATTTGCAAATCACATATCTGATAAGGGTTTAATATCCAGGATATATAAAGAGATGTTACAACTCAACAATAAAAAGACAAACGACCCAATTTAAAAATGGGCAAAAGACTTGAATAGACATTTGTCCAAAGAAGAAATACAAATGGCAAAAAAACACACGAAGAAATGCTCAACATCACTCATGATTAGGAAATTCAAATCAAAAATACAATGAGATATCATTTCACACCAATCAGAATGGCCACTATTAAAAAGACAGAGAACTACAAGTGTTGGAGAGGATGTGGAGAGATAGGAACACTTAGTCACTGTTGGTGGGAATGCAGAATGGTACAGCCACCATGGAGGACTGTTTGGCAGTCCCTAAAAAAGTTGAATATAGACTTGCCATGTGACCCGGCAATACCACTACTCGGTATATACCCAGAAGAACTGAGAGCAGTGACACGAACCAACATCTGCACACTAATGTTCATAGCAGCATTATTCACCATTGCCAAAAGTTGGAAACAACCCAGGTGTCCATCAACAGACGAAAGGCTAAGCAAACTGTAGTTTATTCACACGATGGAATATTATGCAGCTGTAAGAAGAAATGAAGTCGTAAAGCATATGACAACATGGATGAACCTGGTGGACATTATGTTGAGCAAAGCAAGCCAGACACAAAAGGACAAATACTGTATGAATGTGTTACTATGAACCAAATATATTGTGTAAATATGGTTTGATTCAAAAAAAATTTTGTATGTATCCAGTACATTTAATTGAGAAATGTATATATTTATACATCTGTGTTTACTTTTTAGTTTTTAATTGTTTATATTTTCAATTATTAATTGTACAAAATAAAGTTTAAAAAGTTTTTAAAAAGATAACTCAAATAATAGTGATATAAGCATATTATTTACAAATATCAGGGAAAATGTGGAAAAGTTGAACAATAGATTGTTCCTGAGGAAGAAGACAGAGGGAAGATCCAAAGAGGCACCTAACAACTTTCATTATGGGCCTTTTAAAACTACCTGACTTCTTAAAAATTATGTCTTTGTATAACCTTGATAAAAATGAACATTTATTTTAAAATATCATGCAAACATTTTCATTATAAGTCACCTCATATTTTTTTGAGAATCAGATGGGTAGAAATTAATTATAGGCTCTTTGTAGATTCATTTATCTAACATCAGTCATTAATTTACTAGATAATGATCCTTGAACCAAAATATATAAAACTTCATTCTGTAATGCTTCCTCAAAGTAGATATCAAAAACTTGTTGTTATTCTGACTCAGCATCAAGAATTTCATGACAGGTGCTTCCAAACTAAAAGTTTTCAAACTGGACCCTTCTGGTGGCTTCCCAGTTCTTAAAATGATTTCAGTTATCTTTATGAGAGTTGGATGTATGTTATCTCTCTAGCAAACAAAAATCAGGCATTTTCTTCCATACTGATGGCAGAGAGTATTTCTACTAAATAGAAGGTTTTAAAAAATTGCTGTATGCATTGACTAAGTGTGCAGCCCATTCTCCTTGGTACTTCTGCTTCAGCTTTGCAAAAAGTTAAGCTAATTGTGGCAACTGCCTCCCATGGGGAGCTGCTGATTAGCTGGATTACACTGAGTGTTATTGCTGCTGCTGATTGTCTCCTGGCCAAGTCTTTCCCCATCAAAACAACTTTATACTCTGTGTTTGGCTGGACTATTCGAAAATACCTCAATTCTGGAAAAAAATTTTGTACCATGCTGGCATGTAGAACCTTGCTGACCCTAATTAAGGACAAAAGTCAAGTTGAAAGTGGTGTGTTTTAAAAGTACTGAGAAGCACAATAGGCCCCTGTTCACATCCTGATTACCCTCTGAGGCATTCTGATCCTGAATTCACTCCGTACCAATACTTAACTCACAGAAACTGTGTTTTAGTCCTCTTTCTACAGACGATTGCTGACTTCCCAGTCTCTGTCTGCTCTCTAGCTCTCCCTCCCGAACTCTGGGCTGCTCTGTCCAGCTGCCTGTCAGGTGTCTCTCTTTGAAATGTACCCAAAATGACTCAACCACAGCTTGTTCAGTATGAAATTTATTCTCATATCCCTCATTTATCCCTGATCTTAGTAAGTGTGCCTTTATTTACCTGATCTTCAGTTCTACCTCCTGAGTATCTCTCTAATACAGTGCTACTTTACCCTGGCTGACAACAGGATTATCTGTGAAATCTTTAGCAAAGGCAGATGCTTAGTCACCACCTAAGCCTAATAAATCTGAATCTCTAGGAATGAGATTTAGCATGCATAATTTTTAGAAACACTACAGTAATTATGCTAGAGATTAAGTTTTAGAACCACTCCTTTCCCGTTTCCCCAGTCGCTCTCTAGGAGTATACCCTTATCACTTCTTACCTAGATTATTGCTGTAGCTTCCAACTGCATTCTGTGTAGCCTGTCTCAACCCCGTTAATCCACTCTCAATTTTTATTTCATAAATATTGATCGAGGCTTTCCTAGGCATTAGGTTTTCCTCCACCATGCTGCTAGAATTATTTTTCTAAAATGCATGTTTGTTCGCAATATTCTGCTGCTTAAAATCCTGTAATAGTTCTTCCTTCACCTCCAGGATAGACTTCAAAGTCATTAATAGAGAATCAGTTTAGCTCCATTTCTTCTACCAATGCAAATTCATTCAACATCTCAAATATGCTCTTTGCTGTACCCAAAATGTATATAATGGGATCCAATAGTAAGTATATTGTGTAAAAACTCATGCGTGAAATCATTTAGATCTGATTTCAAAACACCACCCTGGTACTTACTCTCTATGTGTCTATGGCAAGTTGCTTAATTTTTTAAGTGTTAATTTTCTTCTCTACAAAATACATATAATGACTATCTTATAAGGATATTGGGAGGAATAAATTAGATCTTCTATGTAAAGTGTGTAGCACCAAACAAGTATTCAGCAAATGTGGCTATTATTACTTGCACAGCCATTTTTTGCTCAGAATGCTCTTCCCTTACTTATTTTCACCTGAATTATCTGTACTTAATAGCTAAACTTCTATTAGTTATATTCCTCTCCAGGAAGAATTCCCCTGATGTTACTCCCCACAAGAAACCTGACCCTTCTTCTGGGTTACCATCTGTTTTTGTACAGCCAATGAGCTAAGAACGGTTTTTACATTTTTAAGTGGTTGGAAAAGCAATCAAAAGAAGACATATGAAAATTACATGAAATTTGGATTTCAGTGTCCATAAATAAAGTTTTAATGCAACAGTAAAACCTAGTTCTTTATGTTTTGTCTATGCCTGCTTTCACACAACAGTAGGATTGAGTAATTGCAACACAGACTACATGGCCCACAAAGCCTAAATATTTTCTATCTGGCCCTTTTCAGAAAAAGTTTACTGACCCCTGGTGTATCTTATCATAGCAGCTGTCTCTCTACAAACAATGACTTACTTTAAGTTAGAAATGGTATTCTATCCTTACCCCAACAGCACAGTGCCTGACAAATAGTAAGCTCTCAATATATCTTTACTGAGTGAATGAAAGAATCATCTTCCTGAAGATATTTTTTTCCTTATCACATGTCAGTAGTGTATGATTAAATATCCCATTAGAATTTAGAGCAATAATGAGCATTCTTAATGTTAATTAAGTGCTAACTATAAGTGTCAGTCACTTTTATAATCCTTAACATATAAATCTCATGAAGAGCAACCCTATAAAGTCAATTCTATTATTATTTTTTATATATAAGGGACCAGAGGCACAATGAGCTCAAGTAATTTGATCAAGACCACAGAATTAGGATGTAGTAAAGCTAAGCATTCTGACTCAGAGCCCTCTCATAATTATCATGTTATAATGCATTTCCTATAAGGAAAACGAAGAAAGAGATTAAATAAGATAATGCTTTTGTTTTAATAAGCATCATTTTAAACTACAATGTTTTAAAATAAGTTCCAAAATAAAATGTAAACATTTAATCTAGCTCATTCTGCATAATTCTTAGTGGCAAAATACAGGAGAGTATATGCTGGATCACAGTATATGCTTGAATCTCAATTTATTTGTTGTTGCTATCACTTTTGCCAGGCAGAGATGTTGGAAAACATTCAAAGGTCTAATTACATCTCTCTTTTAAAATGTATCTTAAAAGCTGAGCTATTTATTATGCTTAACATTAAAAATGCATAGCAAGAATACATGGCAGGGACTTCTGGGAAGATGGCAGACTAGAAAGACACAGGACTCTCTTCTCTGCCAGAAAAATAGCTAGAGGACAGGCAGAAATGACCTGGAAAAAAATCTTCTAGGGCTTAGGACACTGCCCAGAAGAGAGAGGGACAAAGGAAAATAATCACAATGGCAAAACTGTGAGTTAAAAGTGGCAGTTGCAACTGTGAGCACCCTACTCCACTCTATAGAGACTTTTGAATTCTCAGTCCTTAGAAGGAGCAGCCACAGACAAAGGGGACCTCAGGGATCCCCAGGAAAAGGGAGAGAGAGACACACACTCTCATGACTGACTCAGCTTTTGACCCACAAATTTGGTCTGCTGTGTCTCACAAATGCTTCCAGGCCTGGTGGGGCTGCAACACTGTTTGCTTTTGGAGCCAGCAAGGGACTAAAGAGATCTGACCCTTTCAATCTCCCTCTCTTCTGAATGGGACTAGTGGATGAGGATGCAGAAGGGAGTGGAATTATTCCCTACCCAGGAAAAGGGAGGGGGCTGCCAGCTAAGGTTAGAGAAGTAAGGTTGCCCCTGAGAAAGTTTGAATTACAAGGCTCTGTTCTTAGCCTCCAGGCAGGATCCTCTATCACATTGATTCCGTCCATGTCAGAGCAAATACATTCTGGCCAGTCTTTGAACTAAGAGGACTGTTAAAGAACATCATTTGTTGGCAGATGAAGGAAGTGCACATGCAGAAATTAAAAGTAAATAAGTAAGACAGGCTTTTTCCAGCCTTTCCAGCCTCCCTCTACAAGGCCCTTGGTCTGCAATCTATTACAGGTCCAGGGTCCAGATTTGAGGATCTAATGGGAACAATCCTAAAGACCTAGATCAGGGTAAACCAAGAATTAAAGAATCAAATGAATGAATGAATGAATGAATAAATAAATAAATAAATAAATAAATAAATAAATAAATAAAAGAATCAAAGAACATCAGTAACACAGAGACTTCTGACACTAAATCTCTACAAAAGTGAGAGAAATTGAACACCTGAGTAAACTCACCATCTTAATCAGATGCCTGGACACTGGCAAAAAATTATGAGCCATACTAAGAAAATAGAAGAAATGGCCCAAGAAAAGGAATATATCAAAGCCTCAAAAGGGACACAGGATCTGAGAAAACTAATCAATGATATATGCACATGAATTTACAAAATGAAATCAATGAGTTGAAAGACAATATGGCTAAAGAGATAAAGAATATCAAGAAGACACTGAGTGAGCAAAAAGAAGAATTTGAAAACCTAAATAAAAAATTAAAAGAGCTCTTGAGAATGAAAGACTCCACAGGTGAAATCAAAAATACATTAGAAGCATACAACAGCAGACTCTAAATGATAGAAGAAAGAATAAGCGACATAGAAGACAAAAGAGCTAAAGTAGAAGAGAGAAAATAATAGGGAGGGAAAAGAATGGATAAAATTGAGCAGGGACTCAGGGAGTTGAATGGTTACATGAAACACAACAACATATATGTCATGGGAGTTCCAGAAGGAGAAGAGAAAGGATAAGGAGCAGAAAGAGTATTTGAGGAAATAACGCAGAAAATTTCCCAACTCTCATGAAAGAAATGAACTTAATTGTCCAAGAATTACAGGGTACCCAATCAGAATAAATCTGAATAGACCTACTCCAAGACATGTCCAATGTCAAGTGTCAAAGATGTCAAATGTCAAAGATGAAAAGAAAATTCTGAAAGCAGCAAGGGAGAAGCCAACCATCACCTACAATGGATGCCCAGTAAGACTTAGTGTAGAGTTCTTATTAGAAACCATGAAGGTGAGAAGACAGTGGTATGATACAATTAGGATACTGAAAGAGAAAAGCTGCTAGCGAAGAATGCTTTATCCAGCAAAATTGTCCTTCAAATATGAAGGTGAGTTTAAAATATTCACAAATGAACAGAAAATAAGAAATTTTGTAAAAAAAAAGAATCCATCTTTGCAGGAAATATTAAAGGCAGTCTTACAGTCTGGAAGTAAAAGACAAGAGAGAGAGGCTTGGAGGAGAGTATAGAAGACAAGAATAGCAGAAAGGATAATGAAAAGAGATAAAAGACAGATAAAAATAAGATGTGACATATGAAAACCAAAGAATAAAATGGTGGTATTAAATAATGCATTCACAGTAATATAATTGAATATGAATTAAACTCCCCAATCAAAAGATATAGGCTGACAGAATGGATAGGAAAAAAATGAGCCATCCATATGCTACCTACAGGAGATTCACCTTAGGCCCAAGTGAAAGGTTGGAAAAAGATACTCTACACAAAGAGTAACCAAAAAGAACAAGGGTAGCTATATTAACATCAGAGAAAACAGACTTTAAATGAAAATAATATATAAGAGATATAGAAGGCCATTATATATTAATAAAAGGGATAATCTACCAGGAAGAAATAACAGTCATAAACATCTATAACCAGGATGCTTCAAAATGCATGAGGCAATCTCTGGCAAAACTGAAGGGAGAAATAGACATCTCTACAATAATAGTTGGAGACTTCAACACATCACTCACATCATTATATAGAACAACTAGACATAAGAACAACAAGGAAATAACTTGAACAATATGATAAATGTGCTAGGCCTAACAGACATATACAGAACATTGCACCCAAACTCAACTTATACATTCTTCTCAAGTGCTCATGGATTGTTCTCCAGGATAGACCACATGTGAGATCACAAGTCAGGTATCAATAAATATAAAAAGACTGAAATGATCAAAGCACCTTCTCAGATCATATTGAAATGAAACTGGAAGTGAGCAATACATGGGAAAGAGAGTTCCTGGAAAATGGCATTGATATAGGTAGGCACTGCTCAGCTCTTTTGCAAAAAAACAGCAAGGAAGGGGCAAAAACCTACCCTAGTGAACTGTTTTAGGAGTCCATAGAGTAGGTTACAAGGCATCATCCAGGAGGGAGTGGGACAAAGAGACAAAGAACCCAAGGGAAAACCATGAGTTGCTCTCTCTGTGATTGAAAATGGTGGTCCTACCCTCAAGGTAAATAGCCTCAATGGAACCACTGGCTCTCACCAGCCATCTGAGTGGAAGGGAGCATTCCCTGGGACAAAGAGAGGTCTGGCGAAGTGAGGAGAGTGGTTTCCTTTCAGTGGATTGGACCACCTGAAACCCCTTTGAATCTCAGGGAGGATACCAGCCAGCACTGAGGTGGCCCCGGGGAGAAGGGAAGGGGATCTTCTCAGGTAGACTGCCACACCCAGCCATCCTGGGAGAGAGGAATGTGGTCAGGAAGAGGGCAGAGACAGGCACCAAACTAGCCCAGCCCATGAAAACTGTTAGAAGTCCACCTCGCCTAAGGGAAATGGGCAGGAAGAGCCAGGTAAGTTTCAAAACTCTATTTGGTCTGCAGAGCCACTGAGGTGCAGTGGGAGAATTCCTGCCTTGCATGTAGAAGGCAGGAATGAACTTATGGTTTGAGTCCCAGTACCCACTAAGAGAAGGGATCCAGAGAGAGAGAGAAAGCACAGAGCTAGAACCTTATGATAGGGAACTTATAGACTGAGTTTCTGCTGTTTGTTTTATGACTTTTTGGATTTCTTTTTCTTTTCCTTTTTCCTTAATTTTATTCACTGAAACTGGATACATCACCTGTGGAGGGCAAGCTGCAGGGTAACTAATTGATGAGAACCAACAGCCTGAGTAGGTCCCTACCATCCTAAGAGGGAAGGCTGTTTTTCCTTGGTTGTTTCATTGTTGCTGTTTTGTTTCTTGTTTGTTCTTTTCCCTCCCTTTATTTCCTCCTTTTTCTTTTATTTATTTTTTCAACCTATTTTTTTTCTTCTTTCCTTCATTTTTCTGTCTTCTGATTTCTGCTGCTTTTCTTTCATTCTATCACTTCTTGTTTGGCCTTCATTTTTCTTTTTTCCTCTCTCCTTTTTTTCCCCCCTTCTATTCTCTTCTCATATGCCTGGCCTTTTAATTCATTCTATTTTTTCTCTCTATTTTGTTTCTTATTTTATTTTTTTCTATTTCACATATTTTTATTCTAATTCCTTTGTATTTTTTATGATGTTTTCAGTCATATTTCTTAGTTTCTTAGCTCTGGCATTGTTCCTTTTCTGCATTTTTAGTACTATTACTAGTATTCTTTTTCTCTTCTTATTTCTTTCCTTTTCTCTGGTCCTAAATTTTTTTTCAAGGGAACAGAAACAACTGCAAGGATATAGAATAAGAGGAGCCTAGTATCAAGAAGTAACCTTGCCAGATACAAAGAAACAACAAAATGAAAGCCTAGAGTAGAAAAAGAAGCTAAGCAACCAAAGAAGCCCATCAAGATAAATGTATGACTTAACACCAACAAAAAATTACAAGCCATACTAAGAAACAGGAAGACATGACCCAGTCTAATGAACAAACTAAAAAACAAGAGAAGATGCAGAATGTGGAAAAACTAATCAAGGATGTCCAAAGAAATATCATGAATCAACTTAATGAACTGAAGAAAGAGATAAAGGATATTAAGAAGATACTGAAGAAATTTTAAATGTACGTAAAAAGATAATTGACCTGATGTTGATGAATGGCACAATGCAAGAAATAAAAAATTCACTAGAAGTTCATAACAGCAGATTTGAACAGGCAGAGGAAAGAATCAGTGATGTTGAAGGCAGTACATATGAAATCAGACAGGTAGTAGTACAGATAGATTAAAAGATAGAAAAAATCATCAGGGACTTAGGGATTTGAATGACAATGTGAAACTCACAAACATACGCATTATAGGCATCCTAGAGGGAGAAGAGAAGGGAAAGGGAGCAGAAGGTGTGTTAGAGGAAATAAGGCTGGAAATTTCCCAACACTTTTGAAGGATATGGACATACATGTCCAGGAAGTGCAGCACACTCCAAACAGTATAAATCCTAACAAGCCTACCTCAAGACATATACTTATCAAATTGTCCAATGCTCAAGACAAAGAGAGAATACTGAAAGCCACAAGAGAAAAGAGATCCATCACATACAAGGGAACCTCAATAAGATTAAGTGCTCATTTCTCATCTGAAACCTTGGAGGTAAGAAGGCAATGGTATGACATAGTTAAGGTGCTAAAAGAAAAAAACTGGCAGCCAAGAATTCTCCGACCAGTAACCTGGCATTCAAAAATGAGGGAGAGTTCAAAATATTCACAGATAAACAGAATTTAAGAGAATTTGTCAACAAGAAACCCACCCTTCAACAAATACTAAAGGGAGTTCTGCAAGTTGAAAGGAAAAAACAGGAGAGAGAGGGTTGGGGAAGAGTGTAAGAAAGAAAATTATTTTTAAGGATAACTAAAAAGATAAAAAGAAAAATAAAAACAGCATATGGCATACATAAACCTAAAGAAAATATGGCTAATGTAAGTAATTCCTTGACAGTAATAACATTGAGTGTTAATGGATTAAACTATCCAATCAAGAGATACAGATTGGAAAAATGGATAAAGAAATATGACTTATCTACATGCTGTCTACAAGAAACTCACCTTAGACACAGGGATGCAAGGAGGCTGAAAGTGAATGGTTGGAAAACAATTTTACATGCAAACAATAATCAAAAAAGGGCAGGAGTAGCAATACTAATATTGGACAAAAAAGACTTTAAATGGAAGACTGTTGTAAGAGACAAAGAAGGACATTATATATTAATAAAAGGGGTAATGTATCAAGAAGAAAGAACATTCATAAGCATTTATGTACCTAACCAAGGTGCCTTTAAAAAATGAGGCAAACATTAGAAAAACTAAGTGGAGAAATAGGTGCCTCTAAAATAATAGTAGGGGACTTTAATACACCATTTTTACCATTAGACAGAATATCTCAACAGAGGATCAATAAAGAAACAGATACCTTGAATAATTCATTAGAGCCATCTGGACCTAATAGAAATATACAGATCATTACACCCAAATATAGTGGGATATACATTCTTCTCGAGCACACATGGATCGTTCTCCAGGATAGATTACATGCTAGGCTACAGAACAAATCTCAATAAATTCAGAAAGATTGATATTATACAAAGTATTTTCTCTGACCACAATGGAATGAAGCTGGAAATCAGTTAGGGGTAGAGAAGCAGATTAGCCACAAAGATATGGAAGTTAAACAACACATTCTTAGACAATCAGTGGTTCAAAAAGGAAATTGCAAAAGATATCAGTAGCTACCTTTAAATGAATGAAAATGACAACCCAACGTATCAAAACCTATGGGATGCAACAAAAGCAGCGCTGAAAGGGAAATTCATAGCCATAAATGCCTACATTAAAAAAGAAGAAAGAGCTAAAATCAAGGACCTAACTGCACACCTGGAAGAATTAGAAAAAGAACAACAAATTAATCCCAAAGGAAGTAGAAAGAAGGAAATAATAAAGATTAGAACAGAGCTAAATGAAATTGAAAATAAGAAAGCACTAGAAAAAAGAAACAAAACCAAAAGCTGATTCTTTGAGAAAATTAATGAAATTGACAGACCCTTAGCCAGACTAACAAAGGAAAAAAGAGAGATGATCCAAATACATAAAATAAGAAATGAGGAAAGGGATATAACCACTGACCCACACACACACAAAAAAAAAAGTGTCATAAGAGAATATTTTGAAAAATTATATGCCAACAAGATGGATAATTTAGAGGAAATGGACAAATTCCTGGAAACACACAAGCAGCTGACATTTGACAAAAGAAGAAATTGATGAACTCAATAGACCAATCACAAGTAACAAGATAGAATTAGTCATCAAAAACCTCCCAACTAAAACAAGCCCAGGACCAGATGGCTTCACAGGTGAATTCTACCAAACATTCTGGAAAGAACTAACACCAGTCCTGCTTAAACTCTTCCAAAAATTAGAAGTGGAGGGAACATTGCCTAACTCATTCTAAGATGCCAACATCACCCTAATATCAAAGACAAACAAAGATGCCACAAGAAAGGAAATCTATAGACCAATCTCTCTAATGAACCCAGATGCTTAAATCTCAACAAAATACATACTAGTCTTATTCAACAACATACCAAATGAATTATACATCATGATCAAGTGGGTTTCACCCCTGGTATGCAAGGATAGTTCAACATAAGAAAATCAATCAATGTAATAGACCACAAAATCACATGATCATTTCTATAGATGCAGAAAAAGCATTTGACAAAATACAGCACATTTTCCTGATAAAAATACTTCAAAAGATAGGAATAGAAGGAAACTTCCTCAACATGATAAAGGGTATATATGAAAAACCACAGTTAACATCATGTTCAATGGTGAAATGCTAAAATCTTTCCCTCTTATATCTGGAACAAGTCAGGGATGACCACTGTCACCACTCTTATTTAACATTGTGTTAGTAGTTCTTGCTCAAGCACTTAGGCAAGAAAAAAGAGAAAAAAGGCATCCAAATTGGAAAAGAAGAAGTAAAAATTTCACTATTTGTAGATGACATGATCCTATACGTAGAAAAATCTGATAAATCTACTTGAAAGCTTCTAGAGCTTATAAATGAGTTCAGTAAAGTGGCAAGTTATAAGATCAATTGGCAAAAATCAGCAACATTTCTGTACACCAATAATGAGCAATATGAGGAGAAAGTCAAGAAAAAAATTCCATTTACAATAACAACTAAAAGAATCAAATACCTAGGAATAAATTTAACTAAAGATGTAAACAAGTTGTACACAGAAAATTATACAACATTGTTAAAGGAAATCAAAGAAGACCTAAATAAATGGAAGAATATTCCATATTCATGGGTGGAAGACTAAACATCATTAAGATGTCTGTCCTTGCAAATATTCTCGCTGTACTGATTTTGTGATAATCAAGGTAGGCTAAATATTCGCTATATTAGAAACCATTCATGTGTCCCCAGACCTAGTGTTTCTCCCTAGGTCTGGTTTTTAGAATGCTGGTGATAAACTAAGCCTGATTTATTATATAACCATCCTGTATGGGAAAAGACTGTAACTTTGGGTATCTTTGGTCAACCTTAAGAGATATAGCAGGGGAAGGGATGTGACTCAGGTGGTTGGAAGTCCGTCTTCCATATGGAGGGACCTGGGTTTGACCCCTGGGACCTCCCAGTAAAAATTTAAAAAAAGAAAAATATAGAATGTGCATGGACCACCAGGTCCCATGTGCATGTGCGCCACCAGGCCCCACGAGCGGGTGAGCTGTCAGGCCCCATCCGTGGCTGCACTACCAAGCCTCTTCTGTGGGTGAGCTGCCAGGCCCCGTGCATGGGTGCACCGCCAGGCCCCACAAGCCATGCAGCAAGATGATGACATAATAGAAGAGTGACACAAGGGAGAGCCAGGACGAGATGCTGAAAAGCCAGGAACTAAGGTGGAGCAGGCTGTAGTAGGACGCCTTCCTCCCACATCAGAAGTTCCAAGGATCAAATCCCAGTGAAGACAGGAGGAGAAGGATGAGAAGAGAGGGCAGGAAACAGACACAGAAATTGCCCAGCAAATGGACAAAGAAACAGCAAAAACGGGGAGAGGAGGCGTATAAATGGATAAAAGTAAATAAATAAAGAAAGAAATCCTTAAAAAATGTATAAGGGAGGAAAATTTGGACTACAGTTAGTAGTAATACTTTGACGATGCTCTTTCATGATTTGTTGACAAATGTTTCACAACAATGCAGGATGTTTGTGGGGGGGGGTGATGTGTCAGAGCCCTGAATGATGTTATGTACGTTTGTTTTGTAAGATCACAATGTTTACTGAACACTGACAGTTTATGTATGTTCAGTATGAATGATACACTTCAATTAATTGTTAAAAAAAAAAAAAAAAGATGTCTGTCCTACCCAAACTGATTTACAGATTTACGCAATCCCTATAAAAATTACCACAACAATTTTTACTGAATTGGAAAAGCTAACTATGGAATTTATTTTTAAGGGCAAGGGGCCCCAAATAGCTAAAGACATACTGAAAAAGAAAAATGAAATTGGAGGAATCACACTACCTGACCTTAAAACATACTACAAAGCTACATTGGTCAAAATTGCATGTTATTGGGCACAACGATAGACATACTGACCAATGGAACCAAATTGAGAGTTCTAATATAGACCCTTGCATATACAGTCAACTGATATTTGACAAGGTCACCAAATCCATTCAATGGGAGAAAACTGGCTCTTCAAAAAATGGTGCTTGGAGAACTGGATATCCATATCCAAAAGAATAAGAGAGGAACACCATCTCACATTTTATACAAAAATTAACTCAAGATGGATCAAAGATCTAAATATAAGAGCCAAGATCATAAACATCTTGGAAGATAATGTGGGAAGCATCTACAAGATCTTGTAGTAGGAAATGGTTTCATGAACTTTATACCCAAAGCATGAGCAATGAAAGAAAAAATAGTTAAATGGGACCTCCTCAAAATTAAAAATTTTTGCACCTTAGAGGAGTTTGTCAAGAAAGTGAAAAGGCAGCTTACTCGATGGGAGAAAATATTTGGTAACCATATATCTGATAGGGGCCTAATATCCAGCATATATAAAGAATTCCTACACTTCAAACATAAAAAGACAAATAACCCATTTTTAAAATGGGCAAGTGATTTGAATAGACACTTCTCCAAAGAAGGAATACAAATGGCCAAAAAACACATGAAAAGATGCTCAAATTCACTATTAGGGAAATGAAAATCAAACGCTATAATGAGATATCATTATATATCATTAGACTGGTGGGTATTAAAAAACAGAGTACTACAAGTTTTGTAGAGGATGTGGATGAATGAGAACCCTCATCCACTGCTGGTGGGAATGTAGAATGGTACAGCCATTGTGGTGGACAGTTTGGTGGTTCCTCAGGAGCTAACTACAGAACTGCCATATGATCGAGCAATCTCCCTGCTGCATATATACCCAGAAGAATTGAAAGCAGAGACACGAACAGATATATTCACACGAATGTTCATAGCAGCATTATCCACTATTGCCAAAAGTTGGAAACAACCCAAAGGTCCATCAACAGATGAACTAATAAGCAAATTGTGGTATATACATACAATGGAATATTACTCAGCTGTAAGAAGGAATGCAGTATTAACACAGGGGATAACATAGATGAATCTTGAAGACATTATGTTGAGTGAATCAAGCCAGGCACTGAAAGACAAATATTACATGACTTCACTGATATGAATTAAGCAAATTGAGCAGACTCACAGAGCTAGAGTCTGGAATATAGGATTAAAAGAGAGAGAAAGGGAGAAGAGGGCTTGTGAACCAATGTCCATATGGGCAAAATTTATGATAAGGTGGAAGGGTGTAGTTGTGCAGTGGATGGGCATAACAGTGGTGCAGTGATGCTATTGGGTTGGGCAGTGCTGGTCTATGTGGGGGGTAGGTTGGGGAGGGTGGGCTGGACTATCCATGGAACTGGGGGGAGGGTTGGAGGAGAGAGCAAATGAATTCTGGGGATTTGTGGGTTATAGTTGAAACTACAATGTTGGGAATGTTCTCTTGGCAAATATGGCAGGGGAAGGTTACTGGTTTAGGGTATTGGATGTGAGGAGCTTGCGGTACAGGGCACACCTGGAGCAGGCTTCTAGGGAGTGTGTGAGTGTTCATCTTGTCATAGTGTGTTATATCAGTGGGTGGAGGTCCACATAATGAGCAGGAAGGTGTTGGACTCCTGCCTAGTGAGTCCTGCTAAGTTCTAAAATAGAGGGGAGGGAGTCTCTCAAGAGAATAGACAGTACATAACAGGGGAAGACAGGCCAATATGCCAAGCCCTCCAATACATCCAGACACTATAGGCAGGACTGAAGCTCAGGAGTTTGGCACCCTGCCAGTGGGCCTTATTTGGAATTCATGTTCCCCAGTGTGACGGAGTTGGACTCAGTTGTGGTTTCCCTAAACATGGCTCTTCTGCCCCTTCTATTTGAACCTATAGTTTGTACTAGAGTTGAGAGGTTTATGTCTAAGAGACTTAAATATTTGGGCCTTACATGTGCCAGTTGGGCCTTGAATCTCAACAGAGTTGCAACATCTACTCTCCAGTTCATTGGACTCACCCAGGACAACTAAAAAGAAGATGATGATGGACAATGACCATCCCAAGGAACAGAGAGAGTCTGCAACTGCAAGCAAGATAGTCCCATCCATCTTCCCCATAGGATCTAAGCCCCCTCTCAGTTAGAGGCAGAGTGGGCATCACCATCCCAGAATCCTCTGGATTGGAGAATGAACGATGAACTAGAGTAGACTTACTGTTATTCTATTATAGAATTATTATGATTCTAGCAGTAGAAGAACTTTCATCATTGATGTGGAGGTTCTGAGGGGAGGGATAGGGAAAAATAGGTGTAATATGGGGGCATTTTCGGGACTTGGAAATTGTCCTGAATGGCATTGCAATGACAGATACAGGCCATTATATACCTAGTCATAACTTACAAAATTGTGCGGGAGAGAGTGTGAACTGCAATGTAAACTATAATCCATGCTTATTGGCAATGCTCCAAAATGTGTTCATCAATTGTAATAAATGTACCACACTAATGAAGGATGTTGTTAATGTGGGAAAAGTTAGGAGGGGTAGGGAGGGGGACATAATGAAATCCCCTATATTTTTATGTAACATTTATGTAATCTAAGTATCTTTTTAAAAAATTTAAAAAGTATATTAAAAATAGATGGGAAAGAGGTAAAATCACAAATGTGTGGAGGCTGAACAACACACTCATAAATAATCAGTGGGTCAAAGAGGAAATTGTGAGTGAAATTTGTAAATATATTGAGATGAATGAAAATGAGAACACAACTTATCAAAACTTATGGGATATAGCAAAGGAAGGCAGTGCTGAGAGGGAAATTTATAGTCCTAAATGCCTATGTCAAAAAAGAAAAAAGAGCTAAAATCAAAGCTCTAACTGAACAACTGGAGAAATGAGAAAAAGAACAGCAAGCCAATCTCAAAGCATGCAGAAGGAAAGAAATAATATAGATTAGGGCAGAAATAAATGAAATTGAGAACAAAAAAATAGAGAAAATCAACAAAACAAAAAGTTGGTTCTTTGAGAAGATCAATAAAATTGCAAACCCTTAGCTTAGCTAACAAAGAAAAAAAAGAAGATGAAAATAAATAAAATCAGAAATGAAGGGAGGAAAGTTATGACTGACCCTAAAGAAAAAAAAGGTCATAAGAAGATATTATGAGAAACTGTATGCCAACAAACTAGATGACCTAGATGAAATAGACAAATATCTAGAAATGCACAGACAACCTACAGTGATGCTACAAGAACTTAACAAACCAAGCACATTTAAAGAGATTGAATCAGTGAGCAAAAATCTCCCCAAAAAGAAAAGTCCAGACTCAGATGGCTTCACAGGTGAATTCTACCAAGCATTTAAAGAAGAATTCACACCAGTCCTGTTTAAACACTTAGAAAAAATTAAAGAGGGAGACTTACCCAACACATTATATGAAGCCAACATCACCCTAACACCAAAGCCAGATAAAGACATACTTGAAAAGAAAATTAGACCCATCTCTCTAATGAACATAGATGCAAAAATTCTACAAAATACTGGCAAATAGAATCCATCGACTTAAAGTCAAAAGACTTATACACAACAAACACATGGGATTTATTCCTGGTATGCAAGGGTAGTACAACATAACAAAATCAATTCATGTAATAAATCACACTAACAAAATGAAGGGGAAAAGAAAAATATGATAATCTCAGTTGATGCAGAAAAGGCATTCAACAAAATCCAGCATCCTTTCTTGATAAAAACACTTAGAAAGATAAGAATAGAAGGCAAATTTCGCAATATGATAAAGAGCATATATGAAAAACCCACAGGCAACATTGTACTCAATGGGGAGAGATTGACAGCTTTCTCTCCTAAGATCAGGAACAAGACAAGGATGCGCACTGTCACCAGTTATTCAACATTGTCTAGAAGTTCTAGCTAGAGCAATAGACAAAGGAAAAATAAATAAAAAGCATCCAAATATGAAAAGAGGAAGTAAAACTCTCACTATGTGTGGATGACATGATCCATATTTAGAAAATTCTGAAATGTCTACAACAAAGCTACTTGAATTAATAAAGGATTTCAGCAAAGTGGCAGGATACAAGATCAACTCACAAAAATGAGTAATATTTTTGTACACTAATATCGAACAATCTGAAGAGGAAATCAGGGGGGAAATTCCATTTACAACAGCAACAAAAATACTCAAATACCTAGGAATCAATTTAATAAAAGAAGTACAGGATGCAGGAAATTACAAAACAATGCTAAAAGAAATCAATGAAGACCTAAACAAATAGGAAGACATTCCATGTTCATGGATCGGAAGACTAAATATCATGAAGATGTCAATTCTACCCAAACTGATTTATAGATTCAATGTGATACCAATCAAAGTTCCCACAGCCTACTTTATAGAAATAGAAAAGGCAATTACCAAATTCATTTGGACCAGTAAGTACACCCAAATAGCAAAAAGAATTCCTTAAAAAAAGAGCAATGTGGGAGGAATTTTGCTGCCTGGTCCTGAAACATATTACAAAGCTACAGTGGTCAAAACAGCATGGTATTGGCATAAAGATAGAAATATTGATCAGTGGAGTAGAATTAAGAGTCCAGAAATACACCCTCACCTCTATGGTCCAGTGGTTTTTGACAAACCTACCAAAGCCATGTTAATGGGACAAAACAGTCTCTTCAACAAATGAACAAATGGTTCTGGGAGAGATATCCATAACCAAAAGAATAAAAGAGGCCTCCTATCTCACTCCCTATACACGAATCAACTCCAAATGGATCAAAGACCTAAATATAAAAGCCAGGACCATAAAACTACTAGAAGAAAATGTAGGGAAACATCTTAAAGACCTTGTGGTAGATGATGGTTTCTTGGACCTTACACCCAAAGCATGAGGAACAAAAGGAAAAATAGATAAATGGGACCTCCTCAAAATTAAACACTTTTGCACCTTACAGGACTTTGCCAAAAGGGTGTAAAGGCAGCCATGTCAATGGGAAAAATATTTGGAAATAACATATCTGATAAGGGTTTAATATTCATAATATATAAAGAGATCATAACTCAACAATAAAAAGACAAAGATATGATTTAAAAAATGGACAAAAGACTTGAATAGACATTTGTCCAAAGAAGAGATAAAACTGGCAAAAAAAAAAAAAAAAAACCACAAGAAAAAATGTTCAATATCACTAGTGATTAGGGAAATGCAAATAAAAGCTACAATGATTTATCATTTCACACCTATCAGAATGGCCACTTCTAAAAAGACAGAGAACTACAAGTATTGGAGAGGATATGGAGAGATAGGAATGCTTTTTCACTGTTGGGGGGATTGTAGAATGGTACAGCAACTGTGGAGGACTGTTTGAATGCAGATTTGCCATGTGACCCGGCAATACCAGAATAACTGAGAGCAGAGACACAAACAGACATCAGAACACAGATGTTCATAGCCATGTCATTCACGATTGCCAAAAGTTAGAAACAATCCAGGTGTCCATCAACCGATGAATGAATAAGCAAACTCATGTGTACACTCACGATGGATTATTATTATGCAACAGTAAAAAGTAATGAAGTTGTAAAGTATATGACAACATGAATGAACCTGGAGGGCATTGTGCTGAGTGAAGCAAGCCAGACACAAAATGACAAATACTGTATGATTGTGCTACTACAAACTAAATATATTGTGTAATCTTATGGAGTTAATAACTTGAATATGAAAACAGAATGAGGTTAGAGAATGGAAAGCTGAGGGTTACCTTGTGCAGATTTGGTAAAAAGGGATGTGTGTTAATCTTTGGAAATGAATAGAAAGTGAAAGCACAAAATGTTTCTAACTAGCAGTACTATTATATGGGTATGACAAAGGTTTAAAGGAAAAGTCAATGTCATGTATATTACTAAAAGGAAAGCTAAAAAATGTAACATGGGACTGTATAGCATAGTAATACTGCATGTGAAATATGAATATGGATAAAATTGCATATAAAAGACCATTTTTCTTTGAAACTGAACTAATGTATGTTAATACTACAAGATGTTAATATCAGACAAAAAATGAACACTAAGCTTAGTGAAAGAAATCAGATATAAAGTACTACATATTATATGATTCCAATTACTTAAAATGTAAATATAAATCAATTTATAAAGATGAAATTAGATTGGTAGTTATATAAGGCTGGAGAAGAATAGGAGGATTGAGAGGTAACTACTAAGGAGTATGGGGTTTTTCTTTTTGGAGTAAAACAATTGTCCTAAAATCCTTTGTGGTGATGAATGCACAACACACTGTGATTACACTAAAAGCCAAGTGACTGGGCTCCCATCTACCATATAGGATGACCAGAGTTCGATTCCCAGGGCCTCCTGGTGAAGGCAAGCTGGCTCACGCGGAGTGCTGGCCCCAGTGGAGTGCTAGCTGTGCAAGAGTGCTGGCCCGAGAGGAGTGCTGCCCCACAGAGAGCTGGCACAGCAAGATGATGCAACAAAAAGAGACACAGAGGAGAGACAATAAGAGATGCAGCAGACCAGGGACCTGAGGTCGTGTAAGAGATTGTGCACCTCTTTCCCACTCCGGAAGGTCCTAGGATCAGTTCCCAGTGTTGCTTAAAGAGAAGACAAGCAGACACAGAAGAACACACAGCAAATGGATGCAGAGAACAGACAGCGAGTGCAACACTGGGGAGGGGAGTAAATAAATAAGTAAAAGCCACTGATTATATACTTTGGATGAATCATATGGTATGCATATCTCAATTAAACTGTTTAAAAATAAATTAATAAATGTGTAAGAATAGCTAGAAATAGCAGCTATGTTCAGGAGGAGAAGCATAAAGAGATTGAGAGGTAAAGAATTTTCTTGTTTGTTTTTTTGTCTGTTTTTATTATATCAATAATAATGATTTATTATTATATATTATATATAATGAAAATGCTCTAATAATGATTGAAGTGATGAATGCACAACTATGGGAATATACCAAATACCATTGATGATACACTTTCAATGACTTGTATGTTTTATTAATATGTATCTATAAAATTGCTTTGTTAAAAAAAAAAAACTTTGCAACTGCAACCCATTAGAAATATGATTGTCAGTCCAAAGCACTCACCTCACATCTTAGATGATATCTAAAGAAAGGCACATTATTAAATAGAAACCATCAAAGGTCATGTAAAAATTAATAAATAATCACAGAAATCATATAGTAAAGAAAAATTCAATTACATTAAGTAAATTGAGAGCATTTCCTTAGACATTGATAAAATATGATAAAAATAAGTAAGATCTAGAAACACAGACAAATTGAGTCATATGCTAATACAATCTTAGTCCCTGAGACTATATTTCAAGTATCTTTAAGTATATATGTTAATTTTGCTGTTAGTGTTTTGGCTGGAATGAATCATCATTATTGATATTACTTTATTATAACACAAGTATTCCTACACACAAGAGTTACACTATCATTAAATCTTTAGCACTAAAACTGGTGAATTTTTAAATTAATCTATAGTGATATATTAGGTATTTACAACAACAACAAAAAGTTGCCCAGGAAAGCTAAATTTCTCTGTATATTAAATAGGAATGATAAATTAAATTTTCCCTTAGAAAATAATGAACAAAAACACTGGATCTTAGATGTACAGAAAATATAGTAACTTTGAAATGTTTCAACAAGTATTTGAATGACCTGTCTCACACAATCTAGATAAGAAAACATCAAGTTTAACGGTTTTCTCTTGTTTGATGACTACCCTTGTTTCTGGGCCAGGTAAAATATAATCTCTGAAAAAAATCCACCTGAATATAGGAGAGGCAAAAGGAGGCAAGATACTAAAGTAAAAGTAGAAGAGAAAAAAAAAAATTATATTCAGAAAGATGGAAAAGTGAACTTTTCCTTATTTACTTAGGAATACCCCTTTATTTCTCTCTCAGAGCTCAGAAGTTGAACACTTTTCTTTTTAAAAAGAAGTTATTAAATAGGAATGATAAGTTTAATTTTCCAACAGAAAATGATGGGCATTCCTATGTACATTTTTATGTCATCTGTGAATGAAGATATTTCCACATCATTCTTTCCAATCTGTTTGCCTCTTTTTTTTGACTTCTTGCATCTTGCACTGAGTAGGACTTCTGGTTCAATATTGAATAGCATTGGTCAGAGGAGTCATTCTTGCTTTGTTCCCTAAATTAGGGGAAAATCATTCTGTTTTTCACTATTAAATATGAAGTTAAGAATAGTTTACTTTTTAAAAAAATATTATTTATTTATATCATATCATATCATATCATATCATATCATATCATATCATATCATATCATATCATATTCTGTCCCCCCAGGTGGCTCCCTCATCTGTCTACTCGTTGTCTGCTCTCTGTGTCTGCTCATCTTCTCTAGAAGCCACCAGAAACCGGACCCGGGACCTAGGAGGCACCTGAAACCGAATCTGGGACTTCTCACGTGGGAAACAAGTGCCCAGCCACCTGAGCCACATCTGCTCCCTGCTGGCTGCATAGTCTGCTGGTTGCAGCATCTGCTTATTGCAGTGGTTGTGGCGTCTGCTGGTTGCTGCATCTGCTGGTTGCAGCATCTGCTGATGGCGACATATGTTGTATCAGTAGTGGTGTCTGCTTGTTGTGGGGTCTGCTTGTGCAGTGTCTGCTCATCTTCTTTTAGAAGGCACTGGGAACCAAACCCGGGACCTCCCATGTGGGAGGCGGGTGCCTAACTGCTTGAGCCACATCTGCTCCTGCTTTTTAATTTAGAAGATAATTATTGATAGCTTAAAAAATAATAACAATGTATTGTGGAATTTAGTATGACAAAATTAGCACAAAGTGATGAAAGAAGAAATGGAAACACATACCTGCTACAGTCTTACATTATATCTGAAATGGTATTGTATAATTTGAAGGTAGAGTATGAGAAGTTAAAGATGCATATTTTAAGACCTTTAAAACCATTAAAAAATTAAATAAAAATAATTCAGTAGTGGAGGTAAATTGAATACCAACAAACACTAAGTTATTTCATAAAGATATGGGAAAAAAGGGGGAAAGGGACAAAGCACAGATAGGGCAAATGAAAATCTCATAGCAAGATGGCAGATATAAGCACAACCATAACAATAATTACAATAAATAAAAATATCCTAAGCACCCAAGATAAAGACAGATTGTCAGACTGAATTGAAAGAATCCATGTCTATAAAATGCCCTGATGGCCTTGGAAGCAAGGCATTCTGAGCCCCACACATACAAAAAGAAGAGGTGCTGGTAAGAATCACATTGTCTGCTTACATGGTTATATGTTTTATGATTAGAAGAAATTTCCACAGAGAAGTTTCTGACATGATGCATTTCAAATCTTACTCTCCTCTACTACCCAACTTTTCTGGCTCCAGGTGCCATAGGATCCAGTCGTGGTGACATAGTGTCTCTGGCCTTTCTTCATGTCTGGTTGTCAGATGTAATCAAGTGAAGATGAGGTCATTCTTGATTAGGGTGGGCCCTAAATCTAATGGTTGTTTTCCTTACAAGGAGGGGGAGATTTGGACACATACAGACACTCACAGAGGAAAGACAACCATGTGAAGATGGATTCAGAAATTGGAGTGATGCAGCCACAAACCAAAGAATGCCTAGGATTGCTTGCAACCACCAGAAGCTAAGAAAGAAGCATGGAACCAACTATCCCTTGGAGCCTCCAGAGAGAGACAGTCCTGCTGACATCTTGCTTTCAGATTTTCAGAACTGTGAGAAAATAAATTTCCAATGTTTTAAACTAAAAAAAAAAAAAAAAAAGTGCAAGGATAAAAAAAGATATATGAACTATGACCTAAGCATGAGAAATCTGGAGTTGCTATATTAATACTGGACTAAGTAAACATCAGAACAAGAAATATTACAAGAGATGAAGAGGATCATTTCATAATGATAAACAGATTAATATAGCAAAAATACATACAATGTTATACCTAAGTACAGAGCTCCAGAACAACAAAGCAAAAACTGAATGAACTAAGAGGAGAAATAAACAAATCAACTATTTTAGTTGGAGTACAATTCTTTTCTCTCCACAATCAATAGAACAAGTGGATAGAAAAATGGAAAGAGGTGATGATAACATAGTATAGTAAACACTGTTATATGGGAGCAATTGTAGTTGAAAAGAGAAGTTTAGGGTTGTATGTGTCTCTTGAAGTAAGGCTAGAGGATGAAATGTGAGGTTGCATAGCATAGTGAACCCTGTTGTGGATGAGTGTGCTCAGTAATACAAATATAAGAATGTTCTTCCAAGAATTAGAACAAATGTATATTAATATTAAAAGATAATAATAATAGGTGGTACATGAGCAAAAATACACCTAAAGTAAACAATGAACTGTAGTGAATAGTAATATATTAATATTTTCCATCAATTTTAAAAGAAAAAAAATTTGCTAAGTGAAAGAAACCAGACAAAATGTAATAGATAAAATGTAAATATAAATAAATATGCCGAGATGGAATTAGATTGGCTATTATGTACAGTTGGGAAAGGATAGAAGGATTGAGAGATGACTGCTAAAGGATAGTGGTTTTTTATTTTTGGAGTAATGAAAACGCTCTAGGAAGATGGCACAATATAATTATTGTAACTAGCAGTGCTATTATATGGGAATGACAGTGGTTGAAAGGGAAAGTAAGGTCATGCATATTACTAGAAGTAAAGCTAAAAAATGTAAGTTGAGACTGTAAAGCATAGTGAAAACTCATGTGAAATGTGAATATAGGTAATATTGCATATATAAGACTGTTTTTCTTTGAAACTGAACAATTGTATGTTAATGTTACATGTTGTCACAAGTTGTTGCTATCAGCTAAAAAAACAAACAAAAACAAACAAACAACAACAACAAAAAACAAGTATAATGTTAAGTTAAAGAAACCAGAAACAAAGTACTACATATTGTATGATTCTATTTATATAAAATGTAAATATATATCAATGTAGAAAGATAGAATTAGATTAGTGTTATGCAGGACTGGGGAAGGATAGAGGGAATGAGAGGTGACTGCTAAGGGATGTGGAGTTTTTCTTTTTGGAGTGATGAAATTGTTCTAAGACTTTTTTGTGGTGATGAATGCACAACATTGTGATTATACAAAAAGCCATTGATTGTACATTTTGGATAGGATGTATGGTATGTGACTATATCCCAAGAAAACTGCTTTAAAGAGAAAGTAGTTATTTCCTTTGAGACACAATTGAGCATGCCAATATGTATGTTATGGGAGTATCAGAAGGACAAGAAAGAGAGAAAGGGGAAGAAACATATTCAAAGAAATAATGGCAGAAAACTTCCGCAATTTTACAAAAGACTTTAATATGCACATTCAAGAAGTCCAAAGAAACTCAAACAGGATAAATTCAAGGAGAACCATGCACAGATACATAATAATCAAACGGTCCAATACCAAGGACAAAACTGGAATTCTAAAAGCTGTAAGAGAAAAGCAACAAGTTATGTACAAGGGAATCCCAGTAAGATTAAGTGCCTATTTCTCATCAAAAATCATGGAGAAAAATAATTAATTAATTAATTAAAACCATGGAGGCTAGAAAGCAGTGGAAGGAAATATTTAGAGCACTAAAAGAAAACAATTACCAAGCAAGAATTCTATATTTGGCAAGACTTTCTTTCAAAAATGAGGAGAAATTTTTAAAAATTCTCACATTAAAAACTGCTAGAGTTCTCCACCACTAGACCTGCCCTACAAGCAATGTTTAAAGGAATTTTACTGGGAAACGGATGTGGCTCAAGCGATTGGGCTCCCATCTACCAAATAGGAGGTCCAGGGTTTGATATCCCAGGGGTCCTGGTGAAAGGCAAGCTGGCCCATGCGGTGAATCATGCAGGAGTGCTGACCCACACAGGAGTGCTGACCCGTGCAGGAGTGCTGGCCTGCTTAGGAGTGCTGGCACAACAAGATGATGCAACAAAAAGAGACACAAAGGAGAGACAATAAGAGACACAGCAAACCAAGGAGATGAGGTGGTGCAGGAGACTGGATGCCTCTCTCCCACTCTGGAAGGTCCTAGGATCGGTTCCCAGTGCCACCTAAAGAGAAGACAAGCAGACACAGAAGAACACACAAAGAGCAGACAGCTAGCGCAAAACAATGGGGTAGAGGGGAGGATAAATAAATAAATGCAGCTCAACTTTTTACTTTCTACAGGTTCTAAAATGTAAAGGCATAAAAGGTAATGATAAATCTATGATTTGGGGCAGTCAATGTATACAAATATAATTTGTAACAAGTAGAACAAAAAACTAAGGAAGCAGTGCTATAGCAACAGTGACTGTGTATGCTATTGAAGTTAAGTTCTTAAAAAACCAAACATTATTATAGGGTGTTAAATTTTAACCCATTGGTATCCTCAAAGAAAATATATGAAAAATATACTCATAAAGAATTGAGAAGGGAATCCAAATAACACAATTCAAAAATAAAAATCAAATAAATAGGAAAATAGGCATTAATGGAAGAATTGAGGTTCAAAAAGGCATATGGTTTACAAAGGCAAAAGAGCAAAATGGCAGAAGAATATTCTGCATTATCAGCTGTTTCTTTAAATTTAAATGGATTAAACTCTCCAGTCAAAATGCAGAGATTGGCAGAATGGATAGAACTCATGACCCAACTATATGCTGTTTCCAAGACTCTCCTTAAATTCAGAGACATGTGTAGATTGAAAGTTAAAGGATGGAAAAAGGTATACCATACAAATAGTAACCAAAAGAGAGCTGGGGTAGCTAGACTAATATAAGTTAAAATAGAGTTTAAGTCAGAAACTGTTAATGACGGACAAGGAAGGTCATTATATACTGATAAAGATGTAAATTCAACAAGAAGACATAAAATGTAAATACATATGCACCTAATAGTAGAGCACCCAAATATATGAAGCAAATATTGACAGATTTTAAGGGATAAATAGATGGTTCTACATTAATAGTAGGAAAGTTTAATATACCACCTTCAATAATGAATAGAACATCTACAGAAAGGATCAATAAGGAAACAGAAGACTTGAATGATACTATAAAACAACTAGTCCTGACAGATATATATAGGACACTTCACCCAAATATAGCAGAACACACATTCTTCTCCAGTGCACGTAGATCATTCTTCAAGATAGCCCATATATTAGTTCACAAAACAAGTCCAATAAATTCCAAAATATTGAAACTACACAATGTGTCTTCTCCAACCACAGTGGAATGAAGGTAGTAATCAATAACAGAGGGAGAAATGAATAATTTACAAATAGTGGGAATTAAACAACTTACCCTTAAACAACCATAGGTCAAAGAAGAAATCACAAGGGAAATTAGGAAATATCTTGAGGCAATTGAAAATGAAAACACAACATACGAAAATATGTGAGATGCAGCAAAATCAGTGCTCAGAGGAAATTTATAGTTCTAAATGCTCACATTAAAAAAGCAGAAAGATCTCAAATCAGAGACCTAATGTCAAAATTGCAGGATCTAGAAAAAAAAGTGCAAGCTAAACCAAAGCAAGCAGAAGGCATTTAATAAAAAAAGAGTGGAGTGGAGATGGGTGAAACAGAGACTAAAAAACCAATGGAAAGAATCAACAAAACCAAAATTTGGTTTTTTGAAAAGATCAATAAAACTGAGAAATCTTTAGCTAGAATAACTAAGAACAAAAGGGAAAGGGCACAAATAAGTAAAATCAGAAATAAAAGAGTGATATTACTACTGACACCAAATAAATAAGAAGCATTATAATAATAAATGGGATCTCATCAAAATTAAAAACTTTTTTTCCATCAAAGGACTTTAACATGAACATGAAAAGACAGCCTAGGAGGCAGATGTGGCTCAGGTGGTTGGGCTTCTGTCTACCACATGGGAGGACCCGGGTTCATTCCCCGGGGTCTCCTGGTGAAAAAGCAAGCAGGTGAGCCACACAACAAGATGATGACGCAACAAAAGAGAGACCCGGGGGAGAGTCAAGGCGAGACGTGCCAGAAACCAGGAAATGAGGTGGCACAAGTGACAGGGTGCCTCTCTCCTACATCAGAGGTCCCTAGGATTGAATCCTGGTGAAGCCTGGAGGAGAAATATGAGAAGAGAAGGCAAGAAACAGATGTGGAGGATCACCTAGTGAATGGGCACAGACAGCAAGTGGCTGAGGTGGAGGTAGGGGTGGGGGTGAGGAGGCAGAAAGAAAAAAAAAAAAAAAAGACAGCCTACCCAATGGAGAAAATATTTGGAAATTATATATCCAAAAAGGATTTAATATCCAAAATATATAAATATTTCTACAACTCAACAACAGAAAGACTAACAACCCAATTTAAAAATAGACAAAAGATGAATAGTCACTTCTCCAAAGCTATACAAGTGGCCAAAAAATACATGAAAGGATGTTCAACATCATTAGCCATGGGGGAAATCAAAGCCACAATGAGATACCCTTTCACACCCACAAGAATGGCTACTGTTAAAGAAATGGAAAACTACAAATGTTGGAGAGAATATGGAGAAATAGAAACACTAATTCAATGTTGATTGTAAAATGGTGCAGCCACTGTGGAAGACAGTTTGGCATTTCCTCAGAAAGCTAAGTATAGAATTACCATATGACCCAGCCATCCCACTTCTAGCTATATACTCAAAAGAACTGAAAGCAAGGATTCGAACAGACATTTGCATGCCGATGTTCATAGTGGTATTATTCACAATTGCCAAAAGATGGAAGCAACCTAAGCGTCCATCAAGCTATGAATGGATAAGCAAAATGTGGTATATACATAAAATGGGATATTAATCAGTTGTAAAAGATAAATGAATTTCTGATGCATTTGACAATATAGATTAACCTTGAAGATATAATGTTGAATAAAATAAGCCAGACACAAAAGGACAAATATTGTATGATCTTATGATATTAAATAATTAGAGTAAGCAAACTCACAGAGTCAGAATCTATAATATAGGTTACTGGGGTCAGGATGGAGATAGAAAATGGGAGTTAGTGCTTAAGTTGTACAAAGTTTCCATTTAAGGTGATGGAAATCTTTTGCTAATGGATGGTGGTGATGGTAACACAATAAAGTGTAGGTAATTAGCAGCAGTGAATTATATATCTGAATGTAGTTAAAAGGCAAAATTTTAGGTTGTATATATGTTACTAGAATAAAAGTTTAAAAACAACAAAAACAACATAGGACTGTAAAACACAAACAGTGATCCCTAATGTAAACCATGGACTATAGTTAAGAGAACAATTATAATAATAGTCTTTCATTAAATGTAACAAGTATACCACACTAATGCAAGGTTTTATTAATAGAAGGGGGTATAGGGGGACTCTGTATTTTCTGCATGATTTTTCTGTAAACTTTCAACAACTATAATAAAAAAAATGAGTCACTACCACATATCTTTTTATCAAATCAATTTTGTACACCAGATATCTAGCAAAACTATAAAAATTCTAAAATGAAAAATTGGAAGGATATTTTTTCTAATAATAAGTAAGACACAAATCTAGTAACCATTAGGAAAAGATTGATGGATTTGACTGTCTGAAAATTACAATATGTGCATAAAATCCTAAAGTCAAAGACAAAAATAGGGAAAATACAATATATTTGATAAATGACTATTTCATTCATCTTTGTAGAGTTACTTCAAAACAATAAGAAAAATACCATCAATAACAAAATGGGCAAAAGACAGTTCTCAGAAAATGAAAACTATTAGGCATTTAAATATTTTTTAAATGTTAGTTTACTTTACTTATAAAGACAAGCAAAATAAAAATGTGGATATGATTTCTTAACCTATGTTTTTAAGAAATGACAAAATAGTTAAAAATTCTCACTGTTGGAGGTGTGGGAACAAAGGCCCTCAGATATTGTCAATAGGAGTTTAAATTGGCATAAATTCTCTGAAAAACAATTTAGAAATGTCTATTAAAATTTAAAATGTATACACTTATACTTAGTACTTCAGCTTCAAGGAATACTGAAAGCTATAATAGCCAAAATGCATAAGTGAAAATGTCATATTTACAAGTTCACTTATTGCAGCATTATTTTTAGTACAAAAGACTGAATTATATAAATGTCTATCAATGGTTAAATGAATTATGGTTCACCCATAAAATGATATAGTAATGAAAAAGAATGAGGTATATTTGTATCTCTATGTGTTGATATGGAATACTTTAAAATAAATGTATTAAGTCAAAAACAAGATGCAAAGCAGAATGAATATTTTATACTTGAGATAATAAAGTGTGGCTATATTAATTAATACATGGTTCTACTGGTATGCATATTTCTGGAAAGATACCACAAGAAGCTGGCCATCTCTGTGACAATGAACTAAGGAACTTCTTTATGGGGAGGAGAGAGACTTACTTTTCACTATGTAGTAGTTTGTACTGCTCAAATGTTTGCCAAATCTATTTATTTTGAAAAATAAATATTTTAAAGATGGCAGAATGTGTGTGTTCACGCACATGTGTAACATGCAATCACAAGCAAAAATAAAAGAAAATATTATCAAAATCTTTTTTCACAATGGAACAATAAGGGTAATTTCACGTTGACAAACTGCACAATCCACTGATAAGATACACTAGTCATTATTCATTATGTGGCAAATAAGTTTTCATCAAGCTATTTAGATTATAAAGAATTGAAATAGAAAGAAACACAATTGTATTGGGATATTTAACACTGTAATATCAGTCTCTGACGATTTGAGTCGAAAGAAGAAATGGAGTTAGAAAATTCATAAATTAGATGGTTGAATTAAACCAATTTTCAGAGATAAGTATAGATAGAATATGCCTTTTTTTTTCAAGAATTCATGGAGCTATTTCCAAAAAAATAGTCTAGTGTAGGATAAAAAAAAAATGCATTTGAAAAGAACAATGTTTTTGCTCTAACTACTTGCCACAAAACAGGTAAGGATATCCTATGCAAATATGGGCTTCCTTGAGATCCCTGGAATAGTTGAGCGATGGAAACATTTTAAGGGTATCTTGTCAGTTTTATTTACCACGTGACCCTACAAGGCCATGCTGTGGAATTTTTTCAGAGCAATCATGGGTTCTTGTGTATTCTGTATTCCTTTTCCTTAAGACTATCCAAATCTTCCTTATTTTTTAACATTTCCACTACACCAATGCAACCTGTGATATGTGCTTGAACAATGGAGTCCTTTTAAAATTTTAAGTATTCCAATATCCTATAAAGACACCAGAAAGCAGGAATTCAGGTGTACATTTCACTGTGACCCACATGCTTAGTGTCATTATCTATACCCTGCTTATTTATATACTATTTATTCTATTGTTCCTCAGTTTCTTTGTTGTGATTCTTCTTATCCAAAATATCTCTAGTTTTTAAATAAGACATTCTTGGTACCCTCTCACAGCCAACTTTATATTCTACCTGAAATAAAATATTAATGCCACAAACTCACCATTAATAAAAACTTAAAACCTGAAGGGAATGATAAAAGTCTATTTTTAAAATTCACTTTGAGCTTAATAAACAATCATACAGAATGAATCCATCAAAGGAAATAAATATATTTACAAACTATTCAGAAAAATAGTAAAAATAAGAACAAATTATAAACATTATGCAATTGACTAAAGATACACGATATATATGATATCTAACACCTTGAGTTCGTGTTTGATTCTCTCTAAATCTAATAAAAAGGGAAATATGAAAAAGAACAAAAAAAAAAAAACAGAATTCGTACTGAAAACCAGTAAGAAAGCCATCAAAATGCCAAAAAGTTTGAGGAATTGCTGCTAGGCACTGCACAGCTGGACAATATTAAGAAAGGTGTTTTAGTTTGCAAAAGCTACTAGAACAAAAATATCAGATATTAGTTTCCCAAAGACTGCCAATGCAAAAATACCAGAAATGGGTTGGCTTTTATAGTGGGAATTTATTTGGGGTAAACTCTTACAGTTCCAAAGCTATGAAAATGTCCATTTCAAAGCATCATCAAGACATGCTATCTCACCAAAAGTCAGCAGCTGGTGGTTCTGGACTCATGTACATGGCAAGGCAAAATGGCAGGTCTGCCTGTCTCTCTCTACTTTCTTTTCCAGACTCATTTTCTTCCCAAGCTCATGTGCAGGTGAGTAGGCACAATGGCTCATCTCTCCCCTCTCCTCTGGGCTTTGTCTCTTCAGCATGAAGGCTGTGATTCCAGCCTCCCGCCTCTCTTCAGTCCTTCAGGGTTTCTCTTGTCTTTCTGCCATCCTGGAGTCCTCTCACATGGCAGAGTAAAATGGTAGCAGTCTTTTTCTATATGTTCCATTTATATAAGATCCAATCAAAAGATTAAGACCCACCCTGGGTCCTACAATCTAATCAAAGGCTCTTAACTGAAGTAATCTAATCAAAAGGTCTCTTCACCTAATCTAACCAAGAGGCCCCACATAAAATAGGCCTCCGTGCACAGGAATAGGTTAGCTTAAGAACATCATTTTCTGGGGTCCACAAAAAAATCACACCAGGACAAATAGTACCCAATGTTTAACTCTTTTCCTACAAGACATGGTCTTGTAGGAAGTAAATAGAGGGCATCCTGGACTCAGTGAATACAGATGGATAGGGGCTTGTGTGAGCAGGTGGTGACTTCTAAAGGAAAATCTTTGATTTTAAGTCATTTAGGCATTTTTGATGGGCAGAATTCAAAATACCTGTCTCTGGACCCCGATAGATGAATGTAGATTATAAGTCCATTGCAGTAGCTCGGTTGCAACAGGTTCCTTAGCCAATGCAGTACTTTTTTTTTTTTTAATTTTTTTCGAGAAGTTGTGGGTTGACAGAACAATCATGCATAAAATACAGGATTCACATATATAGCACCCTATTATGAATACATTGCATTAGTGTGGTACGTTTGCTACAATTGATAAAAGCACAAAATTCAGTTCATTTTAATGTAATATTTTCCAGACACAGTATTTTTCAAACTTTTTAAACCTCAGTAAGAAATGGATTATATTCAAAATACGCCCACAATTATAGCAAATGTGTCACAAAACAACAATGACCTTTTACTAGCACTTTGATAGTTTCTGTTCTGTGTTTATTTTTTAATGATAGTTGCAAATTACAGAAGTGATTTTATAAATCATTAATGGGTTATACTCGACATTTCAAGAAAAAACAGGCCTACCAAACACTAGAATAAAGATACCAGGCTACTCCAGCACCAAGAAGCATGCCTAAATATATAAGTTGCAGCACCCAACACTGCTTTGTTATAAAAAAAACAGGTAAGAAGCAGAAATGACGTGGAATTAAGATGTGACTCCTTATGATCCTAACTATGCCCTGGTCCTCTTCTAGAACTGCATCTTCAAATTTTAAAAAAATTTTTTTGAAAACTACAGTAAACAGTTTAAGATTAAGAACATTTCTTTGTTGTAGTCTATAATTCAATCCACTACAGTCTTCCATCTGGACCCCAAAAGGACATGTTCTTTCCACATGAAAAATACATTTACCTCATCCCAATATCCCAAAAGCCTTCAGTCACTTTAACAATAAGTACAAAATCTCTTCAAAATCAATTACAGATGTGGCCCATCCTTATCTGCTTCCAAAATACAGTGATGGGACAGACATAGGATAGGCATTCCCTTTGCAGAAGGGAGAAATTAGAAGAAAGACAGGAGTCATAGGTCCCAAGCAAGTCCAAAACTCAGCAGGGCAAATCTATTAGATTCCAAGGTATGAATCTTCTCTGGATTGAATCTTGGCTCTCTGGGCCAGCTGAAGTGGTAGCAACACCTTTTCCAGGCACTGAAGCAGTGGTCATGCTCTGACAGAAAACTGGGGTATAGGCTCCGTGCTTTCCAAGCATTGGGGTGGCAGGAAAACTCCCTGAACACTCAAGCAGAAGACTCACCTCAGCTAGGGCAGAAACCCCATCCTAACCGAAGTCACTGACAGAAGCCCCTCTCTCTTGGTCCAAGAAGATCTCTTTTGTCCACATCTTTGCCTTTGTGGTTCTGTCCATGAAGCCATTTTCCTTCATTTCATCTTGTTTCTGTCCATTTTAGTTCAGGTGGACAGTGCTTATGTTCATCCAGAATTCTCAAAAACAAAAAACAAAAAACAAAACTGTCTTGGTTTTACATGCAGTTCAAGGGGGTACAAAACATAAGACAAAAGGATTTTCCACAGCTCTTCCTAGACATATACAGGAAGAAATAGCAGAAATAAAATCACTCTAACAGAAATGAATAATGCCTTTGATGGTCTCATCAGTAGACTGGACACATCAATGGATTCTCTAAGACTAAAGGCAACAGGAACTGTACATGAGTATTGTGCTCTAGTTGTTTCCCACAGAACTGCAGGTTAACAATTCTAATACTGTTTTGCATGTGCACTGGAATTGAACAATTAAAATAAATGGATGGCAGATTATGAGAACAAGGGTTCTCACTGTAGGAGTGAGAATTTACAGAAAAGCAAGGGGAAGAGGCTGGAATAGTCCATGTGATAATGGATTAGAGTTGGGGATATCCATAAAAACTCATTTTAAAATTAATATGGATATTTATAGATATGTGGATAAACTTGGGGTTAGTATATATGCTTATATTTACTTGATCTGTCATCTGAGAGGTCTAAAAGAAGTGACACTCCAGTAGCAATGAGCACAGCTGGATCCAGATTCTGGTTTCTAAAACCATTCTCCGGTAAAAGGAATCAGGGGTCCTTAGAGAAATGCCTGTTTCTAGGATAGGGCCAATGAAAATACAAGATGAACCTGGAGCATCTTGTATTGCCAGAAAGTTAAGAAGTACTAAAGAAAAATAATGGGATATGTCAAAGGGACACAGGGGCAAACTTAAAGAGCCCCTAATGACCAAAGCTGGAACAACTTCAACAACAAAACAAATTAAGTAATACTGAATTATAACCCAAAGTTTAAATTAAATATCCACAAGTTCATAATGATATAAATAGGTAACTGAATGAATAAATAAATAGAAAAGAAAAAACAAATCTCCCATTCAGAAGAATTCCAAGTAAATTATGTAGATATTACATCCTAAAAGAGGGGTAGCAAAACTTCTTGTTCCTTAAATATGGGCTGTGCATAGAAACTTTGCTCCAAACAGTACAATGAAATGAAACATATCAAGATTAAAGGACATGCTATCCAGGATTTACTTTAGTTAAAAAAAAAAAAAAAAAAAAAAATTTCAGGATGTGGATGGGCATACAGATGAAATTTATTGGCTATGAGTTGCTAATTGTTGAAACTGAATGATGAATATGATGGATTTATACTATTTTTCTACTTACAAATTCATTGTAATTTTTCATAGTGAATGGTTTTTAAAATAGTGTGGTTGTAGATTTGTTTAGTGTTAAAATATATTGCATTTTCGATCTTAGATTTTGTTTTAAACAAATCAAATGGATTGATAAATATTAATAAAACATATAATTTACCCAAAGCATACAATCAATGGTATTTGGTAAAATCACATAGTTGTGCATTCATCAATTCAATCATTATTAAAGCATTTTCACTATTTCAATAATAATAATGAACAAAAAACAGACAAACAAACAAGAAAATTCCTCACCTCTGAATTTCTCTGTTTTCCCTGCTGTACATAGCTGCTATTTCTGGCTATTCTTGCACAATTATTTATTTGTTTATTAAGCAGTTTTATTGAGAAATGTTCACATCAATGGTATTTTTTAGCTGTTAAAAAGTCCTTTACTGTAAGATGGCAAAATAAATAGAAAAAGAGATTGAAAGAAATTACAAATTTTAAAAGAGAGTAAAAGGAAGGTTAGATTTAATATAATCGATTGTAAAAAATAGATATGATAACAGCAAACATTTATAAATGTAAATAATAATTCAAATACAATAGAAATTAATTATAGCATAATTCTAATTTTTATATTACAGCTTTAACTATTGGACATAAAAATCTCTAAGAATGAAATAAATAAATTATTGGTTTAGTTATTTAATTTCCATTGAGGCCATAATTCTTTTAGATAATCAAATTCCTATTTGGGAATTCTTCACTTCTTATTGTAATGAATTACAGAAGATAACAATTTGCCAACTCATAATTTTATGAGGCAGAAGAACTCAAAATCTTGTTCAACAATAGTCATGCTAAATCATTATTGATCCAGACAGATTATTTTAATTAAAGAGTATGAATAAGAAAGGGTTAAAGAAAAATGAAATATCCAAAAATTTTATCTCTTCTCCAGTCCTACTCAATTAAAAGCAAGTGTTCATTTTGTATGAAAAAATTACAGAAAACTGATCACAGGAACAATTTGCCAGTTGCACTGAGTAATTATTGTTCATATACTATAATATTATTATTTTACATTTATCTGGTCTACTCCAGCTCTTTTTTGGTTACTACTTGCATGGAATACCTTTTTCCAACCTTTCACTTTTAACCTGATTCTGTCCTTAGGTCTGACGTAGGTCTCTTGTAGACAACATATAAACAGCTCATATTTTTTTAATCCATTCTATCAGTCTTTGCTTTTTGATTGGGGAGTTCATTCCATTAACATTCAGTGTTATTACTGTAAAGTCATTACTTATTTCATCCATTTTGTCCTTCAGCTCTCTGTGGTCATGTTGTTCTATTGTCATCTTCTTATCCTTTAGTCTACCGTTTCTAATAAACTTCATTTCTAAACTTTCCTCCAAATCTCTCACCCTTGTTTTTTCCTTTCACGCTGCAGCACCCCCTTTAGTATCTTTTGAAAATCTGTTTTTTTGTTTGTTTTTTGTTGTTGTTGTTGTTGTTTTTGGTAAGATAGTCTATCAGTTTCTGTTTGTCTGTGAAGACGTTGAACTCACCTTCATTTTTGAAGGACAGCTTTGCCAGATACAGAATTCTTGGCTGGTCATTTTTCTCTTTCAATATCTTAAATACATCATACCACTTTCTTCTTTCCTCCATGGTTTCTGAAGAGAGGTTGGCGCTTAATCTCTTGGAGATTCTCTTGTATGTGATCCTTTGCTTTTCTCTTGCTGCTTTCAGAATTCTCTCTTTTTCTCTGATATTTGTCATTCTGAATAGTAGGTATCTCAGGGTAGGTCTATTTGGATTTATTCTGTTTGGGATGTGTTGTCCTTCTTGGATATTGTTTTTTATGTCCTTCATAAGAGTTGGGAAGTTTTTGTTTATTACTTCCTCAAAGATTCTTTCTGCCCCTTTTCCATTCTCTTCTCCTTCTGGGGCACAAATAATGCAAATGTTTGTGCATTCCACATTGTCATCCAAATCCCTGAGACTTTGTTCAATTTTATCCATTCTCTTCTCTTTCTGTTCTCCTTTCTTTTCCAGTTCGGATGTTCTGTCTTCAAAATCGCTAATTCTGTCTTCAAGCAATTCAAATCTGCTCTTACATGCCTCTAATGTATTTTTAATGTCATCCATCATATCCTTAATTCCCATAAAGACTGCTACTTTTCTTTGCAGGCTTTCAAATTGCTCTTTATGCTCTCCCAGTGTCTTCTTAATATCCTTTATTTCTTCAGTCATATTTTCTTTAAGTTCTTTGAAGTGATTTAGGAGAGTTGTGTGATTATCACTGATTGTCTTAAATCCTATATCTCTTCAAGATATTTGGTTTGTTCTTTTGGCTGGGCCATCTCTTGTTTCCTAGTACATCGTGTAATTTTTTGCTGATGTCTAGACATCTGAATATGTTGATGAATTTACTCTGATGATTAATTTCTCTCTCTTGCCTGCTGTTTTTTTTTTTTTTTCCCACAGCTCTTCTTTGATATTTGGTTCAACTTATTCTGTCTTTAAAATAGCCCAGCTTAAGTTTTCAAAATCATGCCAGGGACTCACTATGGGGCACAGATTTTCTTCCAGAGGTTGGATACAGACAGCACAGAGAACAGGTTTGTCCATGCAATTTCCAGACAGGCCAGCAGATGGCGTTAGTCAGCTCAGCTTTCCACTGAGGTGTTTCAGTCACAGCTTTCCTGTGTTTCCTGAGATTCAAAAGCAGGCTCCAGGGAAGCGGCTGTGGCTCAATCAGTAGGGCTCCCGTTTACCATATGGGAGGCCCTGGGCCCGGTTCCCGGGGCGTGGTTGGCTGACCATGCGAGCACGAGCAGCAAGGGGGGGGGGGGATAAATGAATAAATAAATAAGATTGAAAAAAAAAAAAAAAAAAGGCAGGCTCTGCTGGCCAAATTCACTGAAGAATAGCACCCTGACCTCCCCTCCCTTTTCTCCTGAAACAGCTGACATGGATAAAGATGTCTGTTCCCCTCCTAGTCAGTTGCAGTGAGGTGTTTTACCTCAGATCAATGTCTTGGCATTGGGGGAGGGGAGCCCTTCCTGCCTACCACAGGGGCTTGGTAAATCAAGTTTGTTGTTCTGGCTTCTTCATCTCTCTGTCTCTCACCCTCTTGGGAGTTGTGCAGCATTGTCCTGGTCTGCTGAGCCCCAAAGCAAGCCAAAGACAGTTTTTGGCTCCTTCTCCATTGTTTTTGTGAGAGCATTCAGCTCTGCCTGTTAGTCCATTTCCATCTTCCCACAATCCCTGTAGTTTTGCTTCATTTAGCTTTATTGACATTTGCTTTGTGTAGTTCGAGAATATGGCATTTGGTGCAATAAATTTAGAACTGCTATATCTTCCTGGTGCATGTTGTTTCTTTTACCATTATGAATAATTTTCCCATTATTTCTAGTGTTGCTTCAAAATTAAAAATCTGCTTTTCTTCTACTTGCTTAGGATAATAGCTGCATGGTGTTTTTTGTTTTTGTTTTTGTTTTTTCATCCTTTTAAATCATTTCTGCATTCTATTTTTAGTGTGTGCCTTTCCTAAGGAGGGCAGACTTGGGTTTTGTATTTTCACGTAACCTGAAAATCTTTACATTTAGTTATTGTTTTTGTTTTTAGTTTTATATTTAAGGTAAATATTGCTGTATTTGAGTGTAAATCTTACTATTTGTATTTTATTTTTCCTATCTATTCTCTATTCCTTTATTTCTCCCATCTTAGCTTTCTTGGGTTAATCAAGTATGTTTATATTCTACCACCACATTAGATTGTTAGTTAAATATTACTTTTATTATATTTTATTGGATTCTATAGATATTGGAACACACATACTTGAATTATTGGATGCTAATATTACTTTTACCATTTCTCAAATAAGGCTAAGGCCTTAAATCACCATAAGTCATTTAACCCTCTCCTATCTTTTTTGTTGTTGTCATGTATTTTGATTCTACTAATATTTTTAACCCCATAGATATTATTATAATGTTATTCAGTTAATATCCATCATTCATCATTTTTGAAGAATAATTTCATTAGGTGGCAATAAGTTTCAATACTTTAAAAATGTTTCCATTGTATTTGAGTGTACAATGTCTTTAAAAGTCAGCTGAAGATCTTATTTTCTTATTTTAAAGTAATATGTCTCTTTCTTTTTCATGGCTTATGATAACCTCTTTGGATTACCTTGATATTTCCCTTGCTTGGGGTTTGTAGCACCTCTTGAATCTATCACATGATGATTCCAATTTTCAATTTGTAAAATTCTCAGCCATGATCTCTTCCACACTGCTTCTTTCTCACTCTCTCCTATCCCGTGAGACTCCAAGTTCAATTATTTTAGGTTATTTTCAAAATTGTCATTTTCATATATATATCACCTTCTTTTCTGAATTTACTATTTTATTTGTCATCTCTGTGTTTCAATCTGGATAATTTATATTTGTGTTTCTTCCAGTTTATAGTGTTCTCTTCAGCTCTATGGTATCTGCTTTTAAACCAAACCATTGAAGTCTTAATTTCAATTATTTTACTTGTCTGTTCTACAATTTCCATTTTGTTCTTTTGTATGGATTCCAGTTCTCTTCTCAAATTACCTATTTTGTTATTTGTTTTTTTAACTTTATTTTGTACATTTAATAATTGAAAATATAAACAATTAAAAACTAGAAAGAAAACACAGTTAATAAAAATATATTTCTTAAGTGTACAGGGTACATATGATTTTTTTTTTTAATTATACAATATGTCACACAATATATTTAGTTCATAGTAATGCAGTCATACAGTATTTGCCTTTTTGTGTCTGGCTTGCTTTGTTCAACATAATGTCCTCCAAGTTCATCCACGTTGTCATATGCTTTACAACTTCATTTCTTCTTACAACTGCATAATATTCCATCATGCGAATACACCAGAGTTTGTTTATCAATTCATCCATTGATAGACACCTGGATTGTTTCCCAACTTTTGGCAATCGTGAATAATACTGCTATGAACATTGGTGTGCAGATGTCTGTTCGTGTCACTGTTCTCAGTTCTTCTGGGTATATATGCAGTAGTGGTATTGCAGGGTCACATGGCAAGTCTATATTCAACTTCTTTAGGAACTGCCAAACAGTTCTCCATAGTGGCTGTACCATTCTGCATTCCCACCAACAGTCACTAAGCATTCCTATCTCTCCACATCCTCTCCAACACTTGTAGTTCCCTGTCTTTTTAATAGTGGCTATTCTGATAGGTATGAAATGATATCTCATTGTAGTTTTGATTTACATTTCCTAATCACTAGTGATGTTGAGATTTCTTCATGTGTTTTTTTCGTTGTTTTTTTTTTTTTTTTTTTTTTTTGCCATTTGTACTTCTTCTTTGGACAAATGTCTATTCAAGTCTTTTGCCCATTTTTTAATTGTGTCATATTTCTTTTTATTGTTGAGTTGTAACATCTTTTTATATATCTTGTTATTAAAAATATCTTAATCAGGGCTCTAAAGTCTGGGTCTGATAACTCCAATATATGGGTCTGTTTACTGTCAATTTTTTCTTGTTTTCCATTCTTTAACCCTGTATCCTTTTTCATCAGTTTTTTGGGGTTTTTTGTTTGTTTGTTTATTTATTTATATTAAGGACAATGTGTACATATAGATTGGTAACTAATTTAAGGCTCTGGATGATGCTACCAACCTCCAGAGAAGATTTATTTTTGTTTCTAGCTGTCAGAATTGGAAGTAAATCACCTTAATGCAGTCTGAGATTAAGCTGTTACAAATCTGGATTTTAACTTTTGTGAGGGCTAATCTATTTTCTGCTTGTCCTTACTTCTAGTATGTAACTTCTAGTATGTCTAGGGTAATTTCCAGGGCCCTCATCTTAAACTGAGTTTTTATCTCCCTTGCACCATAAGAATCCTGAAAGATATGCTGGGTTTCTCAGATTTTTAGCTGCTGCTTTCTACTTGGCTTCTCGCACTCTTGACTACAGCTTACAATCAACACATATTTCCAGAGGAATATTGACACCAAATCTTAGGCTAAACCCCAGTGCATTTTTTTTCTCTCAGGGCTACTGGCCTCTCGGATATTGATTTCCTTGCTATTTCTCCAATGTTTATGAATAGTTTTTGTGTTTTTTTAAATCCGTAAAGCTTTTTTGGTTGCTCTTCTTGGGAATATTGGTCTGATATAAGGTAGTTCCTATAACCAAAAGTGGAAGTCTGCATTACATATTTATGAGGCAATGACATTTTTAATAACTTTTTATTGGTATTGCAATAAAAAAAAAAAGAGTGATAAACTCACTTTCTCTTACATGTGTCTCTTATAGGAAGTGCATTTAGAAGTTAGATATAGGAGCAACACTTTTTCAGTTGACTAAAAAGGAATAGATAAAGAAACATAAAAAAAATCAAGATAATGTAGAATAATGAAAGTCAAGAGAAGAAAGTTATTCAAGAATGTAAAAGAGATCAATTCAAGGCCACACACATAGTAAATTGAGAAGCTAAGATAGGAAGCCTCCGAACCATTATAATGAAACAGTAGAAGAATTCCCATTCATTGGGGCATAAAAGAGATTTGCTTCATGTTAAAAAATATCTCACACTAGAGAACAGCAAACACAAAGATCAACAATCACCCGCATCCTGGGAAAACACTTGCAATTCATCTGATAGAAAATGAGCTAATATTGAAGGAAACCCTGCAGACGGTCTCTGGGTTCTTGCCCAGAGCAGATGAATTTGAGTCCACACTGGGATGGTTATGAGAGAAAGCAGGTTTATTAAGGTCAGCATAAGGGTAGGAGACCAGGATGTCTCAAATCTGCCTTCCCTCAACTACAGGGAACAAGGGTTTTTATGGATTCAAACAGGGGAGAATAGAGTGGTTACCATCACAATGGTAAGTATACACATGGGTGAGCTTAGTTCTGAAATAACCATAAACAAAGGTAGGTTCAGTCTAGAATTACCATCATAATAGTGAGTATTCACAAGGGTGAATCTAGTCTTGAAATAACCGTCAACAAATGTAAGTTCAATTTAGAATAACCATCACAATAGTAAGTGCACAAAAGGGAGAAGCTAAGTCTAGGGCTAAGTTTAGAATGGCCATCATATTAGTAGGTCTAGGCTAAATCTAGCCATTTTCAGCAATTTCAGATTTTAACCTTTTGCTGTTTTATAATATAAAGGCATCTATATAATGATTTTGAAATCATAACTGCTTTTTCATTCTTGACTTTCAGTTACACTTTCAGAGTTCATTTTCACTTCAAAACAAACTGGGCACTTTTGTCTATCAACTAAGCAACTAAAACTATTTTAATATTAGGTTATGGCAGACAGGACTCTTCAATCAAGATTCTGGTGTTTGCAGAAACCAAAGTGGGGCTGGATATGTTTCAATGTCATTAATATAAAATCAGGAAGTGTTTTTGTTTTAATTTAATAATTTTTGTAAAAGAGCAATCAACTCAAATCTTCTTTACTTTGGATGTCATAACATTTTCTCCCTGATAACAATTAGAGACTTCTCTTAGCATTTCCCAAACTTTTTGTCTTTTCTGTTGAGGGAGAAATAGTAAGAATTAGAGCAATTCTTGATTAAAAAAAAAAAAAAAAAAAAAAAAAAAAAAAAAAAAAAAACCTCAGTATTTAACTTCTATTAAATTATTATCTTAGAAAATTCAACACACTTTGAATTAAAACTATTTTTTAAAAGTTCATTTGCTTCATAGTAAGATACCAGCATATTTGCTTTTTTTAACCTTCAAAACAAACAGTTTTTCTCACTATCATATATTGAATTCATTCTAAGCCTGAATGTGTCCTAACTGTATATTTCAGAGTTCTTTCTTTCGTCGTTGAAGAAATATAATTCCCTTTGATCAGCTAACAAGGTTACCAACTTCATCAGGAGATAAAATTTTAATTAACAAGGAAATTCTTTGGCTTGTTGCTAAGAGGGAAATTGAATTCAAAATGCTATCCATATTTATTCATTCATGATAAAAATCTTAATTGAGCTGCTATGAAGAGTGAGGCATTATACCACATTTTCATCTTTTTTCAGTCTGTCCACTTTGACTATTTAAATGTTATTAATGGTTGGTCAGAGAATTAAAATGAACTCTTTTAAATTTTTGATTTACTTATTAATTTTTTTACTTTATTTTGTACATTTAATAATTGAAAATATAAACAATAAAAAACTAAAAAGAAAACATAGCTGAATAAAAACATACATTTCTCAATTAAATGTACTTGATACATATAAATTTTTTTGAATCGTGCAATATGTTACACAATATATTTAGTTCATAGTAATGCAATCATACAGTATTGGTCCTTTTGTGTCTGGCTTGCTTTGCTCAACATAATGTCCTTCAAGTTCATCCATGTTGTCGAATGCTTTATGGCTGCATTTCGTCTTACAGCTGCATAATATCCCATCATGTGAATAGACCACAGTTTGTTTATCCATTCGTCTGTTGATGGATACCTGGGTTGTTTCCAACTTTTGGCAATCGTAAATAATGCTATGAACATTGGTGTGCAGGTGTCTGTTGCACTTAATTTTTGAAGGAGCCATTCCTAAAATTGTTTTCATTTTCTTTCATGGAAACTACATGTAAAATAGCAAAATACAGGTATATATTAGGGCCTTTTAAAGCAGCACACTAGTTACCCATTCTTTCATCTCCTTATGTAGCCAAAGGTAAAGGGCATAAGTACCCTTTGGTGGGCTATTAGTAATATCCCCTGAGCTCCACCAGCAGTGCCAAACAAACATGGACCCAGTGTCAAAAATATCAGGTTATAAGCCAAGACCATAAAAATAGAACTGCATCAGTGATAAAAGGAAAAATGTCAAAATTAAAAAAATTTTTTTTTGTTTTTTCCCATTTTTTGAATATCCCAATCCTTTAATTTTATTTTATTTTTAGTGTTTTTTTAAGTTTCCATGTATTTTATCTCTTACATTTAAACTTATCATTATTATTTCATTTTCCCATTAATTGTATTTGGCTATTATATGGGCTTCATCTTTAAGGAAGCTTTGGATCACAGAAGGGTTACAACGGAGGCGGGAGAGGATCGTTGGTGGGAGGTGTCAGGGATGGGGTTTCATGGGAGGAAGTTCACCTGAATATACATAAAGGATATATAAAATTGTTTAAATGATCAAGGGGTGGGACATGGTCACAGTGGGTGGAGAATCACTCAATAAATGAGAGAATACTGAATTCCCAGCCTGGAGGGCTCTGCCACATTCTCCAAGGGAGCAACAGCAGTCCCCCAAGTGCAGGGACAGTGTCTGGCTAAGGAGGATAGTCCACTGATGGGTTCTTATTATTGATGACTAGCCTTACAAGTCTTTGCTCTTGTAATTAAAACTTAGCCTATTGTTATGGGGTGCCTAAGGGTTGCCGCCTGAGTGCCTCCTTGTTGCTCAAATGTGGCCTCTCTCTAAGCTAAACTCAGCATATGAATGCATTACCTTTCCCCAGCATGGGACATGACTTCCGGGGATAAGCCTCCCTGGCAACGAGGGATTACTACCGAGTTCCAACTGGCTATACAACTGGAAAAAGACCTTGAATAAAAGTGAGAAAAGATAAAGACAAATGAGTTCATGTGGCTAAGAGACTTCAAAGAGAGTCAGGAGGTCATCCCAGAGGTAATGGTTACGCACACCTCAGTAGGATCTCAAAGAACATCAAAGTGGATATCACCCCAAACAGTGGGGCTCCTAAGGGCTCTGGAGCTAAGGGGGGATAGCTCCAGAGATTGATGCCTTATCAGTGGGCTCTACTCTGGAATCTGTGCTCCTGAGATTGACAGAGTTGGACTCAAATAAGTCCTCCCTGCACATGGTACATCAGCCCCTTCTATTCAAACCTATATGTGGTGCTGGAGTTTGTAGGTATACTTCTAGAGACTGAAGCCTTTGGCTTGCCCATGTGCCAGCTGTCCCTGGAATCTTGGTGGAGCTGCAACTCCTAATCTACAGCTCAGTGGAGTCACCCAATACACCTGGGGGGGAGATGATGATGGACAACGGCCATCCCAGGGAATGGAGAGAGTCTGTAGCTGGAGGCAGGGTAATTCCATCCATCTTATACATGGAATATAAGCCCCCTCTTGCTTGGAGATGGAGTGGACATCACCATCCCAGACTTCTCAGCATTGGGGGAAGAGCTATGGACTAGAGTGGATTTACTGGCATTCTATTGTAGACATATTGTGATTCAAGCAATGGAAGAAATTACAACATTGATGTGAAAAAAAAAAGATTAAACACTTTGGATAGAATAGTCAGAAACATCAGCTTTGTATAGTGGGGGAAGCATAGAGAGATTTAGAGGTGAGGAATTTTCTTGACTGTTTTTTGGTTATTATTATTGAAGTAATGAAAATGCTCTAATAATGACTGAAGTGATAAATGAACAACTATGTGATTATATCAAATACCATAGATCATACACTTTGGATGAATTGTATATTTATTAATATGTATCAATAAAAGTGATTTGTTGAAAGAAAAATAGAACTGCATCATATTCATCTTTCTATTAACATATCTGACTGGTTGGAATACCATAGCCACTCTATAAAGTGGCTCTTGTAAACGATAATAGTGGGAGTCATGTAAACTAACTGAATCTAACAGGTGAGTAACATATGTAATAGATCTACAAAATAGTAAAATAAAAGTATCAACAAGGTGGGAACAAGGTGTTGCAGAACTAGAGTGCAAAGACAAAAAAATGAACTAAATCTGTGTGAATGGTCTTTTAGCTATTATGTACTGTCTCCAAATTCACTCTTTTATATTCTCTATGATTTGGGCACTAGAAGTGTACTTGGTCAAAAAGAAATAAAAGATGATTGGGAAGCAAGAGGAAGAGAGATGGGGCTATGTGTTCTGCTGGCTGTTGCTTACAATGCTGCCCCAGCAATGAGACACCATTCCAGCTGTAGCAGTTGGTTACAGCTTCCAGCTTCTTCAAAGAACCAGTCTCATCTTGTTCTTTCAAAGGAATAAGCAGTAGCCAGTAAGAGATCCTTAGAGGACTCAATCTCTCTTGGCTCCATAGGGCTCCACTTATGAGCGTCTAGTTTCTGTAAACATAACTTCTTCCATTTGTTTCCCTGGTCTTTATGTAATACTTTCTTCCTGCAATTATCTCTTGGTTACCTGTGTTTTGTTTTGTTAGACCTCCAATATCTATGTAACCAATTCTTTCAATTAAATTCCCTTTGTGATATACCTTTGGTGGTTTAGAGTGGCTTTTGTTTATCAGCTGGCCCCTGACTAATATATTCTGCCTGCATATGGAAAGAACTTAGAGAAGTGGTTTTGGAACTAGAGTTTGAAGGATATGTGAGAAAGTTAGAAAATAACATTATGAACCTAAAACAAAATCAGCTAAACCAGCCCATTTTTAATCTACTGAACAGTGACTTAGAGTGACTCTAGTACTAAATGGAGTTTTACAGGATTTCATTTGAATGGACTTTCTTCAGATTAAAAAAAGGTAAATTTGAGATGTAATGCCACAAACCAAAGATATTAATCCACTTGGGAGCATATCAGTTACAATTATATTCAATCTTACCAACAGCGAAATTCTTTGAGGTTCACATATATAATCTGCTTCAATCTTTCAATAATGTTATTAAATTACCTGTATAGATATTATTTTAATAATTTACAGTTGAATGAAACTAAGGTTTTAATTAAGTTGCCCAAAGTCATATTTGTAAGAGACAACAATTGCATTAAAATCAGGATTTTCTAATGCAAGACCAATGTATTGTTTACTACACCATGTTGCCTCTCATTGCAAACCTAAACTATTTTGAGGCACAGAAGGTTTGCAGGACTATCAAGTCAAATCATGCTTGGAGGGGCCTATCTAAAGACAGAAATGACATTCCTTTTTATAGTAATAATTAATCCTTTCCTGATAGTTTCTTATTTGCAAGACATTTCACTGTGTTTTTCATGGATTATTTCATTTAATTCTCACAAGTATGATTATCTCCAATTTAGATATGAGAAACTAGGAAATGGAGATGTTAAGTAATTTGCTGAATATTATATAGTTGGTAAGGGGAAAGGCCAGAATTTTATATCAGGCATTCTGAATCCACAGCCTACACACTTAATTGATAACTCTAATATCCCTTATATGGATGTATTCTTTAACCATATTGTAGAAAAAGATATTATTGGGAAGCAGATGTGGCTCAAGTGATTGGGCTCCCATCTACCATATAGGAGGTCCAGGGTTCGATTCCTGGGGCCTCCTGGTGAAAGGCAATCTGGCCTGCGCAGCAAGCTGGCCTGCGCAGGAGTGCTGGCCCATGCAGAGTGCTGGTCCACACAGGAGAGCTGGCCTGCACAGAGAGCTGGCACAGCAAGAGGATGCAACAAAAAGAGACATAGAAGAGAGACAATAAGAGACACAGTAGACCAGGGAGCTGAGGTGGCACAAGAGATTTGAGCACCTCTCTCTCCCACTCCGGAAGGTCCCAGGATCACTTCATGGTGCCGCCTAAAGAGAAGACAAGCAGACACAGAAGAACACACAGAGAGCAAGCAGCAAGAGCAAAACAATGAGGGGGGAGGAGAAATAAATAAATCTTAAAAAAAAAAAAAAGATTATCATACTAAATAACTGAATGAATAAGTAAAAATTTTACATTAAAATTTAAAATTGAATATATTTTTATACCATTGGAATTTGAAACTAAATGAATGTGTTATAATAGGATATTTTAAATTTAGTAGAAACCATTAAATTCTAATGCTAAACTGGAATTACCTTAATTTTACTGAAGTGGCTGCCAAAACTTTCTAACACTGGAAAATTGAAATTACCTATATAGATATTTTACTGAGGTGGATACATAAACTTTCATAATTATTCTAAATTATTACTTTTGTGAATTTAAATGTGATACCATGTTCAAAAGCTAATTCTGTTGAAAAGACTGCTATTATTTTTCAAAAGACTTTGATAATATTGTGCATTGTATACTAGAATTTGTACCACCTTCAAATTCTGTTTTTTTCTCCATTTATAGATACTAATGAAAGGCAAAAGCCACTTCACTTCCTTTTACATTATCCACCCACAATACTTCAATTCTTAAAGTACCAGCATCAATTTCTTTTTAAAAGCTACTCAATTGTCAACTAAGCTGACAAATGACATCAAGCATAAAATATGTCACCACTTTGCAGTCTAAATCAATTTTTAAAAACTAATAAAGAAAACATATAGAAAATTTCTTTTTGAAATACAAATAAAGACCTAGTAATTGCATCAAATAATAAGGTAAATCACACAAAAGTTTTTTATGAAGTTTCAGTAATCACAATGGAAATTGTCATATTCAAGTATTTTGTGAAAAACTTAAAACTCTGCCTTATAAGGTAATATAATATATTTCTTATATAATAAAACACTGGTGTGAGAATAAAATTTGTTCATTTTATTTGTCCAGTTTGTTGACTTTTAGATCAAACCATATCAAATGCTTTTCAGTGCTATCTTTTCTCCTGCTGGAGCCAGTGACAATGCAGCTGCTGAGCTTTTTAACAGAGTTTGCCTTACAAATCAAGGTTTGGAAAATGTCATGGCTGTTCCTTTTTTGTTTTTACCGGGAAGTCCCAGGGATTGAACCCAGACCCCTCCACATGGGAGACAGACGCCTGAACATTTGAGCCACATCTGTCCCCATCATGGCTGTTTCTGACGTAGAGTTTAAAGCTTAAGATACTAAATCAGGACAGCTAGGCTATTTCACTGAATTCTTTTGCACAGGTCTCTTAGATGCCTCTGTTTGCCAGGTCTCCCAGGACAATGATGCCCAGAGGAGAAATGTTGCTTCACTCTGCCAGCCAGCTCGTTCTATTCCAATGCACTACGTCTTGCTTCTTTTCTTCTTAGTTTTCCATCTGTACAGTTTATGGAATAGCACCTCAGCTCTATATCTGACACACAACCTCTATTTAGCACTTAAAAAGCTATGTGTTCTACTCCCCCTGCCCCGTATTTCTCCCCAGATCAGTCTGACCTTTTGCCCTCAAACTCAGCTTCAAACAATACTGATCATCTACTCCCTCTCTCCCCACTTCCAATCGCCACTGCAAACACTAATGAAGTTTCTATACAGCCCCATTTTCCTAGTCTCTACTACTTTCTGCTAACTGCCCTTCTCCTTAAGGTCAGTTCCCCTTTGTTTTGTTTGATGTTTGTTTTTGTTTTGTTTTTTTTAGGAGGTGCCAGGTATTGAACCCAGGACCTCAAAAAGGGAAGAAGACACTCAACCACTGAGCTACATCTGCTCCCCCTCCTTTGTTTATTTGGGTGGACACTACTGACAGGAAGAAGAGTAGTCTAGCTCTCTTCTGGAAACCAACCCTGAGAACTAAACTTGGAGTTCACCAAGGACTGAAATACTTGCTCAAATAATATACCAAGCTGATGAGAAATGAGAAATGTTGGTAGGGTTTCTACAGTCTTTATCATGTTTCGGTGATGCCCTAAACCACCTTTACCTGATTGATAGCATTGTTGAGTATGATCTTTATGATGGGCTTCAGCTGTACCAAAGAATGCACCCTAGCTAGAGGAAGCCCTTTGGGGACTGAAAGACTCTGAAAACTGAGGTGTTCAATGGGTGCTTAGGTGGGACACATGGGAGACTCACCTCCTGCAATCGAGCACACCCCAAATGGTGTTGAGAGACCAGAAGTTGAGTCTGTTTCATTGTGAAGCCTCAGATGATATGTTTCTGTACATGGTGTACTTCTTGTCCTGAATTCTTTCAATATAGCTAAAAAATATATTGTACTAAATTAAATCTATTGTATCCTATGAGTTTGACAATCAATCCAAATTTGATAAGTTAAGTGGTGGTCTTTTAGCACCTTTGTGTGAATCAGAAGACCGTGTCTCCTTCAGTAAGGCATGGCTTGGTGAAAGGTGGCATTTGTGTGTAAATTACAAAATCATGCACATCAGAGCAGAAAGCCTGGTCAGTGTGCACAGGTTGCCTTTCAGCCCTTACTCACCCCATTGGCCAGGTGAACCACTAGAACCAAACTAAGCAGTCGTTTTCATCATCCATCTCACATATGCTTATTGTCATAGACAGTGTCACTGAGAAAATAATGTTCTGAACACCAAGTCTCTCAAATTTAGTTTTCTTCCCACAGTTGAACATGATTTCATTTCACAATTCATCTTGTAGCTTTAACTATCCTTACTTTCTTCCTGTCTGTCCTATAGGAAAAAAAAGTCCCTATATCTTTCCAAGTCAGATAATCCTACCTAAATTCTTTTAGTCTTCCTTTATTTTAAAATTTTTCTTTATTTTATTTCTTTACACAAGATATTCATATATGTATGATTTTATATAAATTAATTAAAGCAACAATAGCATATATGCTGGTGTCCTTTTAGTTTGATGTATTTTTTATTTCTTCTTGCCTTCACTACTCTACACCTTTACCAACCACACCCCACCACCACCCTTCAGAAAATTTGTTAACAACTCAGTTCACAGTCTTCCATGATCACATAATAATATTCAAATACTTATAAGATTAAATATAAATACATACACATATACAAATGTAGAGTTTTAAAAATTATTGTCTTATAAAATAAATTATATTTTTGGCTATATACATTTCTAGGTTGATTCTGAAAGTTGAAGAGCAAAAAATAACATTTATGGTACTATGCATAAATATTACTCACCTCACAGCAATGTAGTATGCTAAAACTGCAATCATTGTTCTAACAAATAATACTCCGGATCAAATGGGTTTTCTTTTCATTGCATCATTAATTTTTCATATGCTTCAGCACATTTTAGTTTGTCTTCTGTCTAAACCACAAGTACCTTATATAGTTCTACATTTTTTTCTTGAGTTCCTATATGTCTTACTTTTTACTTATTGTGAGAAGGAACATACATTTTACTCCTCATGTCACCTATATCCAATGTTTTATTTATCCTGTATGTTTCTTGCAATCCACTTCATAATTCTTCTCAATCACATTTTTTTCTTGGAATCCAGTGATTTTTCTAATCTCATTAGGATGAGGTATTCTTGCAAAACAGTCATCCTAAGAATCCTTTTCCTTGATTTTTTGGGTTGGTTTCATCCTTTCTTTTGGTATATTCTTTTCATGTTTTTATTTCTCCCTTTGCTGGGATCATCCCCAAGTGCTTAAATGATCTGAATATTTACATTTCAGAAAAGATTTAATTTGCCGACATATTTAATCAACAGCTTGGGTATAGAATTCAAGGTTGAAAATCATTTTAATTAGAAGTTTAGAGGAACCGTTCTTTTGTCTTCTAGAATTTAATTTTGCTGATGAGGTATCAAATGCCAGTCTAAATTATATTTCTTAATAGATGACATTCACTGTTTGTATAACTTTTTAAGATTATTTCTTCATCCTTGGTGTTTAAAAATTTCATAATGATATATCTAGCTGTGCAACTTTTTTCATTTATTCTTCCTAGAACTGAGTGAACATTTTAATTTGAAGAATGGTATCTCTTTTGAACGCTGGAACTTCCATTATTTCTTTGATAACTTTTCTCCCCAATTTCTCTTTCTCTTATTTAGGAACTCATAAGTTTTTGAACTACCTGGATTCATCATCTATATCTAATTCTCCCAAATTTTCCATCATTTTGTTCTAGACTCTGTGTTAAAAGCTAATACTTTAAAAGTTTTTTTTTAAGTTATTCAATTACATGTTTAATTTCCATGAGCTTCTTCTTTTTCTCTGATTTACCCACTTCAAAGCTTTTTGAATAAAATCTCTTCTCAAATCTTTTTCAACTATTAGTTACAGTAATTTTTTCTTGAGTGATTTGTTCTGTTATTATGTCTTCTACTTCCCTTTTATATTTTATTTTTCTTTCCTCACTTTGGGAAATAAGAATTTTTTTTTTTAAATGGAAGGCTCAGTTGGTTTTGCTATGTAACTGTTGTGGATTATATTTGTAGGTCTGTTCTTTTCTGCTAGGTCTCTGTGGTAAGTGTCTCCAAGACCATGCCCATGCTTGGTTATTCACTAGAAAGATTAAAAAGATTCAGCATATAATTGTACACACAGTTACGTTTTATTACAGTGAAAGGATTCAAATCAAAATCAGCAAAGGGAAAAGGTGCATGGAGAAAATTCTGGAAGAACCAGACCCAAGAGTCCTCTGGAATCACACAGACACACTTAATTTTTTGAGCAATGAGCTCGGACAACATGTATGAAGTGCTGCCTACCAGGGAAACTCAGCAGAGACTTAGTGCCCAAGATTTCTGCTGGGCACTGGTCACATAAGCACTGTCTGTCCAAAATGCCAGATTCAGAAAAGGAAAGCAGGTATTTAACATAAATCTTATTGTTGGCACATAAGCACAGCAAATCACCCTTATCAGTTAGGTACTGACTGCCAACACTCTGAGAGCCAAATTCCAAGACTCCAGCCAAGGACCGGCCAACCACCCAGTCGGGCCTTTCCAAGCACAGCATTCACAGGATGATGAGTAGGTGGGGAGCTGAGCTGGCCCTTAGATCAGGGAAGGTGGATTCACATGCTGCTAGAAAATGAAGGCAGTGTGATATACTGAGACACTGACTTTCACCCTAGCTCATATCGTCCTCTCTTATTTTTATAGAGAAGAGATCTCAATCTTTTGCCTATGGTTAATTGCTGGGTGAATGTGGAAAGGAGTGAAAGTAAAAGGAATTTTGGGAAGCCCACCAGCATAGTTAGTCCATGGGACAGACTTTCAATTATATCCCTTTTAAACACTTTTTTTGCATGCAAATATGTGTACTAAATCAACCAAGTATCTTGTACCAGAAACTACAATTTTAGAACATTTTGGTCAAGATGTTTAACATGAACAAAATTTCCCTGTTATTAAAAAATCCATTGACACCTCCAAACTGTCTCTAGTATATTTTCAAAACTTCTTAGAATGGAGGCATACCAGGCCCTTGACAATCTGATCATAACCTCTTCCCCTTCTCTTCCCATGTGCTGGAACCCTGTGCTATAGTTTATTACTCATAGCCCTCCAAAAAGGTTCTGCATCTTCAAACATCCCTGTCCTTGCTCATGCTTTATCTTTGCCTGGGTGCCACATTCTTCCCTTCTCCACTTTAAAGAAAAACACCTTTGTGCTTCAAGAACCAGCTAGAACTTCCTTCATTGTCTTCAGGCAGGACAATTTATTAACACAGTCAACAAAAAAACGTATTGAGTGTCAGGAGGCAGTATATTAAGAGATATTGATATTAGAAAAATTCCTGTCCCATAGAACTTTAAAATGCTATGGTTATATTACTAATCTCACAGGTTTTAGATCATATTATAGATCTATATGTCTAGCCCAATAAAAAGTGATTTATTTGAGGATCTATAATTTATTTATTTTTATGTCTAAACCAGTACAGAATGCATTTACATTCAGTAGTAAATCAAATGCATATTCTTCAAAGGCAAATACAGTTTAATTCAGTTCAATAAGCTTCTTAGAATATTTCAATCTGGTGTGTATATATTAGCTCTGAATCTAAAAAAAAATGGGAATGGCACAATAAAAGAGAAAGAGTAGAGTGGTTGGCAACGTATTCATCTCTGGGTATGTATTATATTAGCCCTGAAACATAAAAGAAGATGAAAACGCTGCCCACTATTGCCCAGCACTCAAAACCCTTGTAGCTCTGACATCAAAATGCATCCCAATTTTACTTTCATTTTCTGGGATGAAATGGTTCTAATGTTTTATCTTTAAATGAAAGACAAAGAGCCATCTTTCTAAGAGGAAATCCAAAACAAATTGCAATTTAGGATTGTAATTATAGTTTCTTTGTTGTTTCCACTATCATTCTAATAATACTTCTAGATAAAAATCAGAATTTAAAAACCTGAGGACCTCAAACTACGCATAAATGTCTTTTCACTGGACATGTTGAACAGAAGAGTTTGAGAAACTCAAATTTCTCTCAAGAGAGAGGAATATGGAAGCACTTATTATTTTTTTATTTTAATATTCATTTAAATAAGTCTAATAAGCCAAAAGGCTTATTAGTATTTGTTTTAAAACTACTTAGAACATTTTTATTAGCTTTTCCAAAACAATCAGTACGTTTCTTATTTTAAACAAAGATGTAGGCATAGAATAAATTGCTTCTTTTTATGAAACTAAATTATTAGTTTTTCAAATAATTCCAATATTAAATATTGCATAATTTTAGTACAGTGATTAGTTAACCTAACAATATATATATCCATGTTTGAAAATTGCAATTTTTAAAAATAATTTATTATCTTCTAATTTACCGGTTTCTTTTTCTCAGTCTCTTTTCTTGGTTGCCCCTCATCTCTCTGGTCTCTAAACACTGGAGTAACAGAGGTTCTATCTTCAGATTCCTTCACTGCCCTTTATCCATTAGGGGAGCTAATTAAATCTCATAGCTTTAAATACCCTTTACAATCTGATCACTTCACATTTTTCCTCCTTCCTAGACCTTACCTGAAACTCTAGTCACAATAGACAAATGTCTACTCACCATCCCCACTTGGATATCTAATAGGTCTCTCAAATTTAACATAGCCAAAATTGAACTCTTGATTTCTACCCTCCCCCAAACCTACTCATTATGCAAGTTTTCTCATTTCAGTAAATGTCAATGACATTTTTCTAATGGCTTTTGCCAAAAATTTATTTTCAAGTTATACATTTCATTCCACTATTTTCAGAAACAGAAAAACTTTTTAAGAGAGGATACATGTCCCAAAACTTGCAGAACTATTTTTCCACATTTTTATTATGTAGTGTATTAAACTTACAAAATGTTGAAATTGAGGCAAGTTCCCTACATCAATTTCCCCATGAAAACTCTTTGAAGAAGACAATATTCAAGAAACATTGCAATCAATGCTATCCCGATCAACATTTTTTATTAAGTAAGCAAAATATTTTAAAGTTACAATATACTAATTTACTTTAAATCTATTTTTTGAAGAATTATTTTTGTCATTTCAGTGTTTAAGTTTTATATACAAGGCTGAAACTTTCAAAATGTTCTTTGTTTTTTTAAAGATGTATTTATTCCCCCCTCCTCCGATTGTTGCACTCGCTGTCTGTTCTCTGTGTCCATTCTCTGGAGTTCTTCTGTGCCTGCTTGTCTTCTCTTTAGGCAGCACCAGAAACTGATCCTAGGACCTTCTGGAGTGGGAGAGGGTTGCTCAATTTCTTGAGCCACCTCAGCTCCCTGGTCTGCTGCGTCTCTTATTGTCTCTCCTCTGTGTACCTTTTTGTTTCTTGATCTTGCTGTGCCAGGTCTCTGTTCTGGCCAGCAGTCCATGCAGACCAGCACTCCTGCATGGGCCAGCTTACCTTTCACCAGGAAGCTCTGGGAATCGAACCCTGGACCTCCTCTATGGTAGACAGGAGCCCAATTGCTTGAGCCACATCCACTTTCCTGAAATGTTCTTTGAGCTTATCTGTCACAGAGACTTTTCTTAGATTTAAATCTTCATGGTCCTAACATAGCTATTTGTACCAAGATAAAATAGAATGTTAGATCTAGGAATGTATGATCTGACTTCTAAACTTTTAAAAATTGTTAATAGTTTTAAGTGGATTAATATTTTACTTAATTTATTAATTTATTAATTTATTTCACACACTACAATGGTATAATGAGTTTTGGTCACAATTGGCTCATATGACTATCTATAAGTTATTTGTTTGATGGTTTTCTATGGTATAAATTTTTAATTAAAAAATTTTTTTTAAAGATACTTAGATTATACAAATACACATAAAAAATATAGGGGATTCCTATTTGCCCCACTCCCCACACCTCTCACATTTTCCCACATTAACAACAGCCTTCATTAGTGAGGTACATTCATTGTGATTGATGAAGACATTTTGGAGCATTGCCACTAAGTGTGGGTTAAAGTTTACATTGTAGTTTACACTCTCTCCCACACAATACTGCAAGTTATGGCAAGATTTATAATGGCCTGTATCTGTCATTGCAATGTCATTCAGGACAATTCCCAAGTCCCAAAAATGCCCCCATATTACACTTTCCCCCCCTTTCTCTCCCTCAGAACCTCCAATGGCCACTGCCTCCACATCAATGATATAATTTCTTCCACTGCTATAATCACAATATATCTATAGTAGAATAACAGTAAGTCTACTCTAGTTCATCATTCATTCTCCAATCCTTAGGATTCTAGGATGGTGATGCCCACTCCACCTCTAACTGAGAGGTAGCTGTGATCCCATAGGGCTGATGTATGGGACTCTCTTGCTTGTAGTTGTAGACTCTCTTGGTTACTGGGTATGGTAGCTGTTCATCATCACCTCCATGTTAGTTGTCCTGGGTGAGTCCAATGAACTGTAGAGTAGGTGTTGCAACTCTGTTGAGAGTCAGGGCCCATCTGGCACATGGACAGCCCCAAGATTTAAGTCTCTTGGACAGGCACATACCAACTCTAGTACTAATTATAGGTTTAAATAGAAGGTACAGAAGAGCCATGTGTAGGGAAACCACAACTGATTCCAACTCTGTCACACTGGGGAGCAGAAATTCCAAAGTAGGACCAACTGTTATTTATTTATTTTTTAATTTTTGCTTTTACCAAAAATATTGGAGTCATCCTTATCTCCTCCATTTCAGTCTCTCGATAACTAATTTAAAAGAGATGGGGCTTGCATATGTCAACCTTATTCTTCCTTATATCCATCTTTGTCTTGTGCATGAACCTTTGGAGCAATTAGCTGTGGCCTGGGGAACAAGATTATATGACCCAATGCCTAACATCTAATTGCATGGAAAATCCTGTCGGCTCTACCTTCAGAATTTATCCAACCTTCCCAACCTTCTTCCCTGGTCCATGCCACCATCATCTGTTGCCTGGATTATTTTAATAGCCTACTTACTGGTGTCTCTGCACCCCCTTATACCCTTCTAAAGTCTGCTCTCCATACAATAACCTTACAATAATATGTAATAATATGTAAGGCAGGGGAGCAGATATAGCTCAGTGGTTGAGTGTCTGCTTCGCATGTAAGAGGTCCTGGTTTCAATCCCCAGTACCTCCTAAATTTTTTTTTTTTTTAATTTGAAAAAATATAAAACAGTTGGTTGTGCTCAGATGTGTTTCCCAATGGTTTTCCATCCTTATCGTACTGAAAGCCAAATCCTTGCAGCTATGCAAAGGCTTAGGTGATCTGATCCTGGTTGGCTCTTAGACCGCATCTTTATCACTCTTCCCCTTGCTGACCTACATGCATATGTCAGGTATTTTGCTGCCTCAGGGTATTTGAACTTTCCCTCCTGCCAAGAATACTCTTTTCCCAGTGTATCACTTCCTTCTTTTAGGTCTCTGCTGAAATATCACCTTATCAGAGAGGCCTTTCCTAACCAGCCTACATAAAATAGCAACTTCCTTCACCCCTGGCCCAACCTCATTTCTCTTCTCACCCTTACCACATTCTGATATACTTCATTTTTATTCTTTTTAATTATCTGATTCCGCCCACTAAAATGGAAGTTGCATAAAGTTAGGGACATTGTGACTTTGGTTGGCTGTGGTAACTCCCACATTAAGATTTCAGTCTGTCAAGTACTACATGTAGTATCTACCTGTCAAAAATTGAATTATTGAAAAGTAAATAATATTGATTTTATTTTTAATATTTACAAATATAATGAATATTGTCAGTGACTAAATTTTTAATACCTATATATTTACTAATTTTAATGTTGGTAAGACATTATCCTTAGGTTTAGTAATAAATATTTCATGAAATCTTAAGTGTATGCTCCACCTAGAGTTTTCTTCTGAAGAAAACAGCCACAAGGCATTCTTTCCAAACAGAAGTGTCAGGCCTTAGGTCATGTGATCTTTTTCCCCAGGCTACAGCAGATAGGGCCAGGGATTAGAGCTTAAGGTAAACAGTGGATATTAGGAAAATTAGGGTTGACTTCAAGAAGGTCAATCTCCTTTGATTTAGCTATCAAAAATGATGTTGATATTAGAAAGCGACAAACAGATCTTTCTTAGAATCTCTGAAATTGAGATCCACCTTGAGTAAACAATAGATAATAAATATACCTACTTTAAATGGTCCCTGAGAGGATAGTGGTGAGAGCTACTGAGATTCTGAAGCCCCTGTTATATTAGGAATGGTTATGAACCCTTAATACAGCTCTCCCTGGGCTGGCCTGCTTTATGTCTTCGAAGCACTGGGACCTGACTGCTGAGATGTTTTCCTTTGCTACTTCACGTCCCCATGCCCATTTATACCATTTATAACAGCAACATTTCCTAAAGTGAGTCTGTTAAAAGGTTTAAAAGAATAAACTGTTTTGTGATTAAATTTGTTGGAGGAAATTCTGGGTTTAATATAATAAAATCCAAATCCTTACTGATCAAATGAGAATCATAATAGCATATTTGGTAAAAGTATGGGCTTTGGCTCCAGTTGACCTGGAATCAAATCCTACTTACTAGCTGTGTGACTTTGAGCAGTTATTTAACCTTTGTGTGCCTTAGATTTCCAACTATAAAATAGATACAATATTACCTACTTCTTAGGGTTATTACTAGGAGTAAATGAGTTAATATGCATGAAGTTTTCAGAGATGTGCTCTGTATGGCACATAGCTGGCATTCTGTAAGTGTTAAGTATTGTGGTATGTTATCTCATTTAATCCTCATAGCTCCATGAGATCATTTTTTTTTTAAGATTTATTTATTTACTTTATTTTTTTTCATTCCCCCCCATCCCCACCCATCCGCCTGCCCACCCCAGGTGGTTTTCTTGTTTGTCTCCTCCTTGCTGCTCATTGTTGCTCATTGTTTGCTCACCTTCTCCAGGAGGCACCAGGAACCAAACCCAGGACCTCCCACATGGGGGGCATGTGCTGAATGGCCTGAGCTACATCTGCTCCCCACGGGCTGCGGTATCTGCTGGCTTGTGGCATCTGCTCGTTTTAGGTGTCTGCTCGTTGTGGTGGGTACAGCCTCTAGCTCATCTTTAGGAGGCACTGGGACCTGAATCCAGGACATCCCATGTGGTAGGCAGGCACCCAATCGGTTGAGCCACATCTGCTTTCCATGAGGTCAGTTTTAATACACCACATTTGATGAGAATAGTGCTTAGAGACTGTAAGACAGTTTTACTTACAGAGCAATCAGGATGCCACGCTTTCTGCCTCCAAAGTCCATGTAGCTAACCACTCTATATACCCAAGCTGCATTTGGTGATGCCTCTCAAGAGATTGGTGCTCTGTCAAACACACTGGAAAATGCTAACTTAAGGTAAATAGGACTGATGTAATGAATGCCATTTCAATTCAGGAGTTTTGGAATCATTATTCAGAAAATTTTTATGTTTCATATTTTACAGTTAACAATTTGGCATGTTGTAGGACTGACTATTTTATGGTCATCAGACTAATTAAACAAAAATTGTTAAATTTCAATTATAAATAGGAGAACCACTCAACTATTCAGTTAAGGGAGCTAATAAATCTCCTTAATTATCAGGTTTTGTGGGTTTCTCTTTAAACTGAAAGAATACTAAGGACTGCCACGGAGATTTTTTGAAACGCTCTTTCCTGTTGATTCCAACTTGAGCAAAGTGTAAAATATTTCTAGGTCTTAAACTTGCTTTTTTACCAAGGGGAAAAAAATCAATACTCAAATAGTTTTCCAGGTTGTAATTTAAGAAATTTTTGACATTAGGATTTTGTTAAGAACCGGTAATTAAATCAAACAATTTTGAGGCCTCTTGAAAGTACACATGAAATTAGATTAAGCATGGGCAAAATAAAATAAAATTTTGGCTGTTTAACCGCAGTTTTGGAGCTCAAACCTTGTATAGAAATTGCTTTTGATACACTGCTGGAAAGACAAATAATGAGAGTAACCTACACTTAAACATTCGTTCTTTCAACAAATATTTCTTGAACACTTCCTATTTGTCAGCCATTATACTAGGTGTTGGATTTATAAGAGTAAGCAGAAGAGATGTGGCTCTTTCCCTCACAGATTCTTCCTTCCTAAATTCAGTATTGGGCAATAGGAAATAAATAAGTAAATAAATAAATAAATAAATACCACTAGATAATTTATGAACTCAAGAATATATTCATATAACATTAAAAATTCTGTCCCTGTGTTTTTATCCTCTAGAGCCTAGAATACTCTTGGAAATGTTCTTGTACCAGGATGACAAATCATAACTTAACTTTGTATAGAACTGCTTACCAATATATAAATGTATCTATTTAACCCAAATTAAACATATTCCAAAGTCAACTTTCTCTTAGCCACTTTCCAAAAATTAATTGAATCTATACCATTATTGCCCAAATTTTACAAATTTCACAAAAATACATAATCATACCATTACACTCTAGGGCTACTCTTGAGCCTTAAATGGGTCCTTGCAAATGAGAAGCTTTGAGACTAAGGCTTAGGCTTCAATGGCTTCATGATTAATTAAAACCAAATTCATCTATATGCCAATGGCATCCAAATTTATACTCCTAGTTCTGAATTGCCCTTGAAACTCTAAATTTGTTTATCCACCTGTCTATTTGATATTTCTGTGTATATATCTAATAGTCTTCCTAAATTGGATCTATGCAAATGAAACAATTGATTGTTCACCCCAAAGTTGCTTTTCACCCGTGCTTCACAACTATGGAGTGATGTTTTGTATTCTGGCCTGATGACCTGAGAGCCCACCCTTTTCAAGTGCTTGCCCAGCAGCCATACTCTCGAACACTGGGGTGAAGTCTCTACCCTCTCCAAGTATCAGGATGGCAGCTGAATTCTCTGCAAATGTCAGGGCATAGGCTCCACCCTTTCTGAGCCCTGGGGTGTCAGCACTTTTCCTCAACAATGGGGTGGAAGACCTGCCCTCTCCAAGCACTGGGACACACTCACCTTTTCCACACAAATGGGTGGGCTCACTTCCTGGCCTGTGAAAATGTCTTCAGTTCAGACCTCAGCTTCCATGGTTCCGCCCTTGATGTGATATTTCCTACTCTGCCCATTTTAGTCCAGGCTGGAAGTAGTTCCATTAATGTAGATCATGCAAAAAACTTATCAGTTCACAGGGGTCCAATCCATCAGACAAAAAAAAAAAGAAACAAAATTTTCCACAGATCCATCCTGGATAATGGCATCTTCAATCCTGACTTGAACTGAAATTGCTGACTGGATCCATGTTCAGCTAAACCCTCACATGGAGCCCTGTTCTCTGGGGACTCACCTTCCAGAAGCTCGGAATTTTCCGAACCATCAATTTCAAGAGTTCAGTTCTCAGTTTATTCCTTTCTTCTCACATTTTACTATAAACTGCAAGGAGAAACCAGGCAACACTTTCCACACTAATCTGGAAATCTTCCTCAGCTAAATATCCAAATTCATCAATCTCAAGTTCTGCCTTTAATATGACATCAGAACTCAATTTTGTCAAATTCTCTGCTACTTTAAATTAAGGATTGCCTTTCCTACAGTTTCCAATAACACATTCATCATTTCCTTTTAAGGCCTCGTGAGAAGTACCTTTAGCATCCATTTTTCCACCAACAGTCTCTTCAAAGCAATCTAGGCCTTTCCTATCAAACACTTCACAATTTTTCCAGCCTCCACCCATTACCCAGCTCCAAAGCCATTTCCACATTTTCAGTATCTGCAAAATAGCACCTCATTCTCCTGGTACCAAAATCTGTTTTAGTTTTCTGGACTGCTCAAGCTAATATCATGAAATATGTTGGCTTAAACAATCGAAATTTATTAGCTTAAGGTTTTAGGGCCAAAAGAAAGTCCAAATCAAGGCATCATCAAGACTATGCTTTCTCCCTGAAGACCTTGGCATTCTGGGGCTGGCTGCTATTAATTCTTGGCTACCTTGTCATTTGGCAAAGTACATGGTGGCATCTCCTGGTCTCTCCCTTCTGTTCAATTGATGTAGCTTCTTGTTTCCTTTGGCTCTGTGTGTGTGTGTGTGTGTGAATTTCATTCTTTTACAAAGGACTTCAGTAATAGGATTCAGTCCCATCCTGATGGAAGTGGGCCACACCTTAACCAAAGTAACCTGATAAAAATATTCTACTTATGATGAGTTCACACCCACACAAAAGGAACATGTTTTTCTGGGGTACATACAGCTTCAAACACCTGCACGCCACCTCAGAATAGATCTTGTACAACCATAAATTTTAAAATAAAACCTAAATTCCCCATCATGACTGGCCAAGCTCCAACTTTCCATCACATCTCATCTTATACTCTCATTTTTCCCTTGTTCCTTATATTCCTGCTATATTGGCTTTCTGTTTAATTCTTGAATAGGTTAAGATTATTCCCACTCCTACATCTTGTCTTCAGCTGCCCTCTTTTTCTGGAATGCTTTCCCTATTGATATGCTCATAGCTTTTTCTATTTTAAAATTTATGACTCAAATTAAATATCAGTTCCTCAAAGGGGCTTCCCTGATCACCTAACCTAAAATAGCCTTTCATTCTCTCCCTATCACACCTCCCTATTGTATTCTTTTTTTATAATACTTATCATGGCCTGATATTTTTTCTTGTTTGTATAATTGATATTTTATTGCCTATCATTCTTTACTAGAATGCCAGATTTTTAAGAGCAGGATCTTTGTCTATCAGTCACTGCTGTATCCCCAGCACTTAGAACTGTTATAGGCATATAATAGACACTTAATAAACACTTAATGAATAAATAGATGAACTCCTCCCATTGCATATTTCTCTAGTTTCCCATATAGGTTCATCACACTAACTTCAAAATGTGGCCCTTGATTCATTAGACACTTTTTTCAGGAATTTGAATATTGAGTGAAGTAGAAAATTGGATGTCATAAATGATTATTCTCTACTATCCAATAATACAAGTTATCTGGGGGTGAGTTTGCTATGAGACTCTATGGTCTATGCTGAGGGTGTCACATATTCCCAACAGTAACCTGAAGAAGGTCTATCCCATTCTTACTATGGATACTACCTTTCCTATATTTTCCTGAAATTAACATTATGCAGTGTTCTTAGAAGGAGTGTTAAGCAATTTTTTATTCAAGAGTTCATATGGTGACTGTGATGAAAACTACTAATTATATATTCAATGTCTTATCAATGGAACCAGATTTTGCCTCATGAGAAATCTCAATTTCCTCATCACTCCTTTGAAGCCAGTGATGGTGTAGCAGTTTGATATTGTTTATGAATTCCAAAAATAGATATTGGATTGTGTTTGTAAATTGGTCTGTTCCTCTGGGCATATTAAATTTTATTAGATTCAGAGGTTTTACTTTTATTTTATTAAATCAAAATTAGGACTTTTATTTGACCACATCATTAGGGCGTGCAGGGTTGAATCCCCACCTCCTTGATGGGGATAAAGCAGACTCTCATACAGAAGTAAATACATGAAGGAGGAGAACACAGAGAGTTTAGTGTTGGACCCTGGAGCCCCGGGGAAAGAGCCAAGCTGTTCGCCTGATAGTTTGCATCTGCAGAAACCAGAGGCCTGAACAGCTGAGAAAGCCTGGAAAGAAATGAGCCCCCAGGAAAAAGACAAGCCTTATGCTAACCTAGAGCTGAGAACAGAAGGAGCTGGGACTATGGTGCCTTAGGAGGAAGAGGAAGGCTGAACCCTCACAGAGACCGGCAGCCATCTCACTCCAACATGTGGCAACAGACTGGTGAGGGAAGTAACTTATTCTTTATAGTCTTGTGACTGTAAACTTCTATCCCAAATGAATACCCTTTATAAATGCCAACAGATATCTGGTACTTTGCATCAGCACCCCTTTGGCTGACTAATACAGATGGTCTTACGACACATTTAGCTAATGAGATGTAAGAGGATGGTTAGTTCTTGAGGCTTCCAAAAAAGAAAAAAAAAAATTTCCCCCTGATTTTAAAAAGAAAGGACGTACTAAAGGCATTCACATTTTGCCTCTTGCCATTCCTCCTTCTTTCTAACTAGAATATAGACCCACTGTGTAGAGGGAAAGCAGCCATCATGAAACCATTAAAACAAAAGCCACATGCTAAGAATGGCCAAGAAAGTAGCTAGAAGGAGCATATGACCTTGACCAGCTGCCTAAGATATGGATTTCTTATCTTTGTACTTCTTGCTATATAAAATAATAAAAATAATAAATAACTTCTTACTTTTAAAGACCACTCTAGACATTATGCAACCATTATAGACAGTATGCACCCAAATACAATTCTAGCAGATCTGACCAATCCAAAAACATACTCATGAGAAGGGTTTCTGTTGCCATACTTCCAACTTGACTGTTTTTTTATGCTCTTATCTCATCATCTTCTTTTCTATATATTACTGGAGATTGTTGCTTTTTATTTCCAAGCCTTTGCATATTGAATGCCCCCCTTCCTAGAACACACTTCCTACTTTTACTCCTCAATTACTTCACTTGGATAGCCCTTATTCTCCACTTAAGTTTCAGCACAGATGCTATTTCCTCCAGGAAGCTTTCTGACACTCCACATATCTGGGTTGGAGGCCTCTATATAAATTCCCCTAGTACCTCCTCCCTTCCTCCCCCATAGTACTGTTTACACTACACCTCAAGGGTACAAACCCCTTGAGAACAAGGCCTTTGTCTGTTTTGCTCACTGTAGTATCCCCAAGATCAATAAACAGTGAATAGTTGCTTTGTGGAATGAATGAATGGTGATACATACATACACACATACATACGTACATACTTACATACACTCACTGGTGCCTTGGATGATGTTTATTAGAAGATAAAGAACTGATTGAATTAAAGGAGACAGAATTAATGAATCAATTGTGTTTTACATATTATACATTGGGAGATCATGAGAAATAATAGGAAGATACAGTGTTAGCTGTATTCATATCCCAGTTTTACAGCTAACTAAAACCCTGTGTATTAGTCAGCCAAAGGGGTGCTAATGCAAAGTACCAGAACTCTGTTGGCTTTTAATAAAGGGTATTAATTTGGGGTAGATGCTTACAGTCACAAGGCCCTAAAGAGTCCAACTCAAGGACTTTAAGAGGTACTTTCTTACCCGAAGTCACTGGCCACATGTTGGAGTAAGATGGCAGGTGATGTCTGTGAGGGTTCAGCCTTTCTCCTTCCTCTTAAGGCTCTGTGTCCCAGCTTCTTCCAATCTCAGCAGTAGGCTGGTATAAGGCTTGTCTCTTCCCCTGGGATTCATTTCTTTCTGGACTCAGCTACTCAGTTCTCTTCACAAAGTCAGCTATAGACTATCAGGCTCATCTTTCTTCCCGGGGCCTCTGCCGTGTCTTATTAGTTTTCTCTCTTCCTCTGTGTTCTTCTTCTCTGTTTGTTTACTTCTGTGTGAGCATCTATTTTATCCCCAAAGGGGCTGGGACTTGAACCTTAGTTGCACTCTAATGATGTGGTTGGATCAGAGCCCTAATCTTAAAATAATTTAATCAAAGGCATCTCAGCTGAACCTAATACAATAAAAGGCTATCACACCCAAAGGAACAGACCTGTTTATAAACATAATCAAATATCTATTTTTGGAATTCATAAACAATACCAAACTGCCACATCCTGTGACTTGGGCTAATTTACCTAATTCTTGGTAATCTCAATATATTAATTGGTATAGCTTGTAAGGTTTTGTGAGGACAAAATATTTGTGAAAATATGTATAATGACCTACCAGAGATGGCTCACAATAATGTTGGTCTTCATCCCAACATGCATTTCTCTTCCAGCCAACACAAATATCTGCTTGCGCATTCATTTTGAAAGTCACAACTTTTTCAGTGAACTTAAGGTACCACTCTACACACAAGCCCCTAAAATTAACACAATTTTTAAAAGCACATGGAAGAGAGTAAAAGGGAATAAAATTTTTTTAAAGATTATTCATAAATATAAAATATAGAGGAGTGCCTGCTTCGCATGTACAAGTTCCCAGGTTCAATCCTTGGCACCTCCTAAAAAAAATAAAATAAAGATTATTCATAAATATAATACATTTAAAGAATATGTATACATGAAGAATTTATTAACATTTTATTTCAAACTTTGTGAATTCAGGTTTAATATGTGATAAATGGTTACTAGTCAACTTTTCTGAGTGATGGAAATATTCTATTTCATAATTTGGGTTGTTGTTACAAAACTATACAACCATCAAAACTCATCCAACTGTACTTTTGAATTTGGCAAAATGTACTGAGTGTAAACTATACCTCAATAAAGCTGATTTAAATTTAAAAAGCTGAGGCAGCATCTATTTCCAGCAATAGGTCAGGTAATTTAGATCAATCTCTCTACCAAAACAATTTTATTGGAATGTGCTTTTGAATTAAAGGTATTTGGCAATTCAGAAAAATAGAATTTTAGTCTTGTCAGTTTTTCAGGAGTAGATAAGAAACCCATATGCCATATTCCTTATAATATGGATGCCAAAAAGCGCATCATAGCTCACATCCCATAATAAGCTGGCTTTCCAAAAGGCTGCACATCAGGGTAAAATTACACTGGGAGTAAACCCCCACCCCCATCCCCACCCGTTGTAGAATTATAACCATTTTCCAACCTTCTTGAGCTTAGTAATTTTTTGGAATGTAGAAGGTTTTGGAATATAAATAACAAGGAAAAAAAAAAAAAAAACATGATCCAAACAACTTAAACAATAAAAACACTTCAGTTCACATTGCACTGCAGAAGCATGGAGTCTGATAATGGCACTCCAAATTTGCTTGAAAAAAGTACTTAATGCTATCATCAAGGTAGTTTCGTGTCTCTAGTCTGCTGACTTCATAGGTTTGTTTTTATTTTCAGCATAAATCCTCCTGTGATACCAAAATCTGTTCAACATTTCCAGATGTGTTACCCAGAATTGAAAACTTCCAGAAAAGAGAGAGGAGGATTGCAAGTGGACAGAAGTGACTGGGTTTGCATGTTTGATAGAGGGAATCTTCTCTTTTCTTTATAAAGTAAGAAATAAATCACCTGCTGAGATTAAGGAGGGAAGTTGGGCAAGCAAGTTTCAGAAGACTTTTGAAATAGTTGTTGCAGGGACTAAGAATGAGAGTTGAACAAAGAAGCATAGAATAACTGAGAATCAGTGAAAACCCAGCTGAGATGGATGACTATGAATTTATTCCAATAAAATATGTTTTGTTTTGTGATTTTTTTCCTCCAGCAGCATTCAGCTACTCAGGTGTGAATACTGAGAAATTGAATAGTTGTAATTATCCAGGTTGAGGGTTTTATAGGCACATGCAAAAGAAGAAAGGATGGACAAATGCTTGAATATGAGAAATAGAGTGGACTGGCATGTAGGACTAGGAAATCTAAGCTGAACACTGATGTATTGGACAGAGAAATTAGAGAGGTCAATAACTTGAGGATTCAGTGAGAAACAAGAAAGATCATAGCAGAAGTAGTTGAAATACTAAGCTAGAATAGAAGACGGTACTCAGGAATTAATGTTTTTGGAGGTAGGGGAGCTTTATAAAATGAATTTATTTATAAACAGAGAAAACATGAATACATTCTCTTTTAAAACATTATAAAAATGACCAAAGTTCTTTAATATATTTGAGTAAAAGTTAAAGTATTCACTGGCTGCCTACCTCCGCTCTCCCTTTATGAGTTTAATATGTATTTTGTGTACATCCATATGTACTCACAGAAAATATATATTGGTTTGTGTGTAAATATCTGTATATAATAGATAAGTATAGATGGATAAGTAATTTGTTGTTTACCCATATCATTCTGTAGCTTGCTTTTTTCATTTATGTTTTTTTTTAAAGATTTATTTTATTTATTATTTCACCCGTCCCCCTCATTGTTTGCATTTACTGCCTCCATTTATTGTGTGCTGGCCTTCTCTTTCTAGGAGGCACCAGGACCGAACCCAGGGACCTTCCACATGGGAGGGAGGCGCTAATTGCCTGAGCCACCTCTGCTCCCTGCTTTGTTGCATCTCTCATTGTGTTTCCTCGCTGTCTCTTGGTTGTGTCATCTTGTCCCATCAGCTCCCTGCGCCAGCCTGTCATGTCAGCTTGCCATCTTGCCCGTCTTCTCCAGGAGGCACACAGGAACTGAACCCAGACCTCCCATGTGGAAGATGGGAACTTGGTTTCTTGAGCCACAGCTGCTTCTCTGCTTTTTTCATACAATGAAATGTTTTTCATAACATTGCTGTATTTAGCAACAATATCTGACTTTTTGTTGATACTTGTAGCTACAATTTATTCCTTTAATTAACATAAAGCATTCCTTCATATGAATACACCATATTTAATTTATCCATTTTTTTATTGGAGTTGCATCAGCCAGGGTTCAATACATGAGACAGATATAATTCTATGTGTATTAAGCAGTTGGAGATATATGAAATTAGGGCTTACTCAATCATTGGAAAGGCTTTAGCCTTTTTAAAGAGGGTCCTCAGCTGTCTTCCCAAAAATATCTCCCAAAACAATATAGAATTGTCCAAATAAAGTAGCAAAAGGCCTCCTCTGAAGATAACACTTCTACTGCTGTCACTACAACTTCCTTTCAACACCCAGGAAGCTGGCAAATGGATCTTGTAATGCTATTGCTGCAGGAAATCACAACAGTCAATAAACAACAATAGCAAAAATAAATAAACAAAAAGTCTCAAACATTTACACAATCTTGCATACATTTAGAAATTGCCAAATAAAAACAGATAGATGGTGTCCACCTAACTTCTGCCTCCAAAACTTCATGAGTGTATCCTATTGATTGACCTTAATTTGTACCCAGAACCCTAGCTGCAACAGTGTCTAAGAAATGAAGTTTTTAGCTTTCCAACCTTTAAGAATAAAAGCAGGTAAAATGAAACTTAAGTAAGCTGATCCACTATATACAACACAGAGAGCACTTGAATTGTTTCCAATTCTTTGCAATCACAAAAATGCTGTAATGTGCATCCTTGTATGTGCCCCATGTGTTTATTTAGAGAAGAAACTTGACAACAAATTGGAATTTCTTGGTCAAAAAAATAATTTTCACTTGATAAATACAATGAAATTGCTCTCCAAAGAAATTTTAGTACATTATACCCCAAGCCATGAAACATGAAAAAGTAAACTTTTAGATGATTTAGAAATCATGTGGATGAGAAATTGGAACTTATTGTGATTTTTATTTATATTTTTATTGCCATTGAGTTTGAGTAGCTTTTAATAAGCTTAAAATCGATTTATGCACTTATTTGAAGTGGTCAAGAAGGCCTTTGGAGATAAGGAAGATGAGGAACCTAGATGTCATCATGATAAATAGACTTACATAGGATAACTCTTGAATTTTGAGCCGAGATAAAAACTATGAACTTGAGGCCAAACATCTCCTAAATTAAGAGGAGTAATAGAGAAATAAGTAGCTGATATTGCCAAGAACAGGGAGAGTATGGTATATCCAAATGGCATATGCTTCAGTGGAGTATGGATATGAAGGTTATAGAGCTAATAAATATTCTTTAGATTCTTGGTATAAACAACAGGATTTTCACTATTTAATTATTCTTTTGACACAGCCATTCAGAAGATAGAAAAAATATTTTTATCTAGGACTTTTACATATAAATTCTTCTTGTTACCTTTTGAAAACAAAACCAACAAGGAAATTGATCTACCTTATAAGATCAAACTTTGCATAGATTATTTGGAGCACTATTCGGTTTTATAAAAAGAACTACTATTTTTTAAAAAGGGTAAGATCAAGATTAAAACTGATGTTAATTATATTTAAACATTCATGACTGTTGCCTCTGTTCTCAAAGTACATTAATAATTCGCTGCAAATTTTGTCTTTTTTCTTGAAGATTTAAGTGTGGGAGTTTTAATGAACTTATTTATTTCTCATTTTATATATTTATTTTGCAACATAATTATTTACAATCAAGTAGAAATTTTACAGAGTGGAATTTTTGAACAAGAACACTTGAATTTTCATAAACTGTATCTAACATAGAACACTGAAAAATATTTCTTCAGGTAAACTTGTAGATACTAAGTGCAGATACTAAGTAAATTATTTCCTTTTTGAAACTAAAATGGAATTTTTTTCTTAGGAGGTACTGGGGATCGAACCCAGGACCTCATACATGGGAAGCAGGTGCTCAACTACTTGAGCTATATCTGCTCCCCAAAAAGCACTTTTAATTTCTAAAAAATCAAAGGAAGGAGAAATAGATAATTCAGCAATAATATCTGGAGTTTCAATACCAATACCCTACTTTCAACAATGGATTAAACAACTAAACAGAATATCAACAAGGAAATAGAAGACTTGTACAACATTATAAACCAACTATATCTAACAGACATTTATAGAACACTATAACCAACAAGAGTAGAATACATATTCTTGTCAAGTGCAAATAGAACATTCTCTGGGGTAGACTATATCTTAGGCCATAAACAAGCCTCAGATAATTTACAAAGACTGAAGCCAAAGGATGAAATAAAAGATAAAGGATGTTCTCTGACCAAAATGGAATGAAATTAGAATACAATAATATAAACAAATATGAAAATTTCACAAATGTGGAAATTAAACAAGACGTACTTAATAACCAGTGGTTCAGATAAAACACCAAAAAGGAAATTTGAAAATACTTTTAGATGAATGAAAATGAAAACACAAAATACTAAAACTTATGGGATGCAGCTAATAAAATTATTTCTTAGGAAATTCATAGCTGTAATTAAAAAAGAAGAGAGAGCTCAAATTAAGAACCTAACTTTCTTCCATAAAACACTGGAAAAAGAAGAGCCAAGTATATCTAATGTAAGCAAAAGCAAGGAAATAATAAAGATTAGAGAGGAAATCAATGAAATAGAAAATTGAAAAACAATTGAAAAATATTAACAAAACAAAATATTGATACTTTGAAAAGATCAATAAAATTGACAAACTTTTACCTAGACTGACCAAGAGGAAAAGAGAGAAGATTCAATTACCAAAATAAGGAATGAAACAGGGACATTACTACTGACTTAACAAAGAGATTATTAGGGAATGCTGTGAGGAATGCACACCAAAAATTAGATGCCTTAGAAAAAATGGACAAATTCTGAGAAAGACCCAACTACTGAAAGTGACTCAAGAAGAAATAGAAAATCTGAACAGACCTATAAGAAAAAGGATTGAATAAGCAATTTAAAATCATCCCAAAAGAATAGTTATGAGTCCAGATGGCTTTACTGGTTAATTCTATAAAGAAGAATTAACACAAATTCCTCCAGAAAATTGAGAGAAGGGAACACTACCCATCTCATTATATGAGGTCAGTATTACACTGAGAGCAAAAACAGACAAAAATGTCACAAGAATAGAAAACTACAAACCAATATCTCTCTAATGAATATAGATGCAAAAATCTTCAACAAAACACTAGCAAACTAAGTATAGCAACATATTAAAAAGAGTATACTCCATGACTAAGTGAATTTTAACCACAGTGCATCAATCAGGGTTTCTCAGAAAAAGAGAACCAAGAGGATATGTGCATGTAAATATATATATAAAATATATATATAAAATATATAAAATTTGTGTGACTCACTTTATTGTGATATTCGCTTTATTGCAGTGTTCTGGAACTGAACACACAATATTTCTGAGGTATGCTTGTATGCATAACAATTACAGTCTTCTTTTTTGCAACTGGTCATATGGTCCTAGCTGGTGTTTAAAATACCTTTTTCCACTGTGCATTCCATATTCCCTTTGCCCTCAACAAGCTCCTTAGATAGTTGTGGTACTTTTCCTAATGAGTGACCCAAACCTTCATTCCTGGAGTGTCAGGTCACAAGTAGTCCTGCCTGAATTGGGTTTTTGTAGTTTTCCATGGACTTTAATCACATAGCATGGTAGTACTAAGAGATACCCTAAGGTATCTCCTGTATTACAGGCATACTCTTCTGTACATCCATTGTGTAATAGCAGTCCAATTTTCCCCTAGTAAACAGGATCAATTACCCCAGCCAGTAAGATAACTATCTTCTTTTCCTGTTGATTCAGAGGCATGAGGAGCACAAAGTGGCTGTGTGGCAGTCAATTTCCACTTCAATGGAATCAGTGAAGGCATCTAGTTTGGACTGGAAGTAGTAAAACTATCTTTATTTACATATGACATGATCTTGTATACAAAAATCCTAAGAAATACACACACAAACAGCTACTAGAACTAATATAGGATGAAAAGGTGCTCTGAGTCATCTGGGAGGGTACTGGATGGGTAGGGAAGCCAGGGGAAAGTCGTTGCTTGCCTCGGTGGCTGGAGGCGGTGCACAAGCCAGGCTCTAAGGGCAGACAGCCTAGGTGGAGCCCCTGGCTCTTTGCTCCAAATGGGAGGTTGACGGCAAATTCCCTGTGAGGAAGAGGGGTCTGGAAGGGTGGACAGTGATTTCTTTGCTTTGAGTTTAGCCAGCTGGGCCCCCCTTGAATATCGGAAGGGATCCCGACTGGACAGGGAGAGGGGAAGGGAATCTCCTCAGGCAGGCTGTTACGCCCAGCTGCCTAAGTAAAGAGAGGAATTACATCAGAGAGGAGGCAGTGGCAGGAGGTTGATCAGCAGGACTCTTGCAGACTGCACAGAATCTAACCTGCCCAAGGGAAAAGGGGCAGATAGCTTTCTGAAAGGCCAATTAACCCAAGGAGACAGGATAGCTCAGTGGATGAATTCCTGTCTAGTGTATGAAAGGTCCCTGGTCCAATTCCTATCTCTTCCTTGAGAAGTGATCCACCAGTTTATTAGGCATCCAGCTGAAACTTTATGACAGGGAACATATGGACATTCTCTTTGTATTAGCTTTTCTTGGTCTTCTTATTTTTTTTTTTTTTAAAGATTGCTTTTTAAAAAATATTTTCCTTATATTACTCACTAAAACACAGTTCAAAACCTGCAGAGGGCAGGATGCAGGGTGAGTGATGGATGAAAACCAGAATCCTGAGAAGAGCCTTAGGGGTCTAAAAGAGAAGGCTGTTTTTCCGTGTTTATTTTTTTTTCTTCTTCTGCCTCCTTTTTAAAAATGAGTCACTGCTGTCTTGTTTCTTGTTTGTTGTGTTTCCCCTTCCTTAGTTTCTCTGCTTGTTTTCTTTTTTTCCTTTTTTTCTTTTGTTCACTAATTTACTCTACTTACACTATTTCTTTTCTCACTTTCATCTTTATAGCTTCTATTTTCTGTTGTTCTTTCATTCCACCTCTTTTATTAGGTCTCCAATTTTTCTTGTTTTTATATCTCTCCTTTTTCTCTGTTTCTTTTCTTTTTTACTTTTTTCTTTCTCTCTTTTCTCTTTTCTTTCCCCCTTCTCCCTATTCCAGCCTTTTAATTCATATTGTATATTTTTCTCTATTCTATTTCTTGTTTCACTGTTTCTATTCCACTTTTCTAATCTTATTCCTCTGTACTTGTTACTCCTGTTAATTTTTCAGTTTCCTAGGTCTTGTATGGTTCCTCTCCTACTTTTTACTATTATTATTACTATTATTCTTTTTCTCTTCCTATCTCTTTCTTTTTCTCTGGTCCTAATTTTTTTCTTTCAAGGGAACATAGATAACAAAAAGGAAATAGAATAAGAGGAAATAAGTGCCAAAGTGAAACCTTACCACACATACAAACACAACAACAAAATAAAATCATAGTTAGAGAGAGAACCTTATCAATGGAATAAACCCTTCAAGGTAAACAGATGCCTAGACACCAACAAAAAATTACAAGCCATACTAAGAAACAGGAAGACATGGCCCAATCTAACAAACAAACTAAAAAACATGAGGAGATGCAGAACATGGAACGACTAATCAGAGATGTCCAAACAAATATCATGAACCAACTTAATGAAGTGAAGGAAGAGATTAAGGATTTTAAGAAGACACTGGGAGAACAGACTGAAGAAATTGTAAACATACATAAAATGATAACAGATATGATGGTGATGAATGGCAAAATCCAAGGAATCAAAAAATACACTGGAAGCACACAACAGCAGATTTGAACAGGCAGAGAAAAGAATTAACAATGTGGAAGACAGTACATCTGAAATCAAACAGAGAGTAGAACAGATTGATAAAAAGATAGAAAAAATCCAGCAGGGACTTAGGGATCTGATCGACAACACAAAATGCACAAACATATGCATTTAGGGCATCTCAGAAGGAGAAGAGAAGGGAAAGGGGAAAGAAGGAGTGTTAGAGGAAATAATGGCTGAAAACTTCCCAATCATATTGAAGGAGATGGACATACATGTCCAGGAAGCATAGTACACCCCAAACAGTATAAATCCTAACAGGCCTACTCAAAGAATATAGTTGTCAAATTTTCCAATGCTCAAGTCAAAGAGAGAATACTGAAAGCAGCAAGAGAAAAGGGAACCTTCATATACAAGGGAAGCTCAGTAAGATTAAGTGCTGATTTCTTATCTGAAACCATCATGGCATGAAGACAGTGGTATGATATAGTCAAGGTGCTAAAAGAAAAAACTTCTAGCCAAGAATTCTCTTACCAGCAAAGCTGGCATTCAAAAATGATGGAGAGCTTAAAATATTCACAGATAAACAGAAATTAAGAGAATATGTCAACTAGAAACCTGTACTTCAAGAAATACTAAAGAGGGTTCTGCAGATTGAAAGAATAAAACAGGAGAGATAGAATTGGAGGAGAGTGTAAGAACAACTAAAAATATAAAATGAGAAGTAAAAACAACATATAAACCTAAAGGAAATATGGCTAATGTAAGTAATTCCTTGACAATAATAACATTGAATGTTAATGGATTAAACTCACCAGTCAAAAGACACAGATTGGCAGAATAGATAAGGAAATATGACCCATCTACATGCTGTCTATAAGAAACCCACCTTAAACCCAGTGATGCAAGGAGGCTGAAAGTAAATGGTTGGAAGACAGTTTTACAAGCAAACAATAACCAAAAAAAGGCTGAGAGCAGCTATCATAATATTGGACAAAATAGACTTTAAATGCAAAACTATGGTAAGAGGTAAAGAAGGACAGTATATATTAATAAAAGGAGTACTCTACAAAGAAGAAAGAACAATCACAAACTTTTATGCACCTAACCATGGCACCTCAAAGTACACAAGGCAAACACTAGAAAAACTAAGTGAAGAAATAGATGCCTCTACAATTATAGTGAGGGACTTCAAGACACAATTGTCATCATTAGACAGAACATCTCGACAGAAAATCAATAAAGAAACAAAGACTTTGAATAATACATTAGAATACCTGGACCTAATAGACATACAGAATATTACACCCAAATACAGCAGGATATACATTCTTCTCAAGTGCACATGAATCATTCTGCAGGATAGACCACATGCTAGGCCTCAGAACAACTCTCGATGAATTCAGAAAGATTGAAATTATGCAAAGTAATTTCTCTGACCACAATGGAATGAAGCTGGAAATTAGTAAGGGGCAGAGAACCAGATTAGGCACAAAGATATTGAAGGTAAACAACACACTCTTAGACAAACAGTGGGTTGAGGAGGAAATCTTAAAAAAAAAAAAAAAAATCAGTGACTACCTTGAAACAAATGAAAATGACAACACAACATATCAAAACTTATGAGATGCAGCGACAGATGTGGCTCAAATAGTTGGGTGTCCGTCTCCCATATGGAGGGAACCGGGTCCAATCCCCAGGAACTCCCAGTTAAAAAAAAAAAGAAAAGAAAAAAAGAAAAAAACCTATGGGATGCATCAGAAAACAGTACTGAGAGGGAAATTCATAATAATAAAAGCTTATATTAAAAAAGAAGAAAGAGCTAAATCAAAGACCTATATACACACTTGGAGGAATTAGAAAAAGAACAACAAACTAACCCCAAAGGAAAAAGAAGAAAAAAGAAATAACAAAGATTAGAGCAGAACTAAATGAAATTGAAAATAAGAAAGCACTAGAAAAAAGAAACAAAACCAAAAACTGGTTCTTTGAGAAGATTAATAAAATTGACAAACTCTTAATTAGACTAACAAAGGAAAAAAGAGAAATGATCCAAATATGTAAAATAAGAAATAAGGAAAGGGATATTACCACTGCCCCACAGAAATAAAGTGTCATAAGAGGATACTTTGAAAAATTATATGCCAACAAGATGGATAATTTAGAGGAAATGGACAAATTCCTAGAAACACACAAGCAGCTGACATTTGACAAAAGAAGAAATTAATGAACTCAATATACCAATCACAAGTAACGAGATAGAATTAGTCATCAAAATCCTCCCAACTAAGAAGTTTCCAGGACCAGATGGCTTCACAGGTGAATTCTACCAAAAATTCAAAAAAGAACTAACACCAATCCTGCTTAAACTCTTCTAAAAAGTAGAAGTAGAGGGAACAATGCCTAACTCATTCTATGATGCCAGCATCAATCTAATACGAAAGACAAAGGTGCCACAAGAAAGGATAACTATAGAACTAGGTTCTTTAATGAACCTAGATGCTGAAATCCTCAACAAAATATTTGCTAACCATACTCAACAACACATCAAATTAATTATACACCGTGACCAAATGGGTTTCATCCCTTGCATGCAAGGATGGTTCAACATAAGAAAATCAATCAATGTAATACACCACATAAACAGATTGAAAGAAAAAAACCACATGATCAACTCTATAGATGCAGAAAAAGCATTCGACAAAATACTGCAAACTTTCCTGATAAAAACACTGCAAAAGATAGGAATTGAAGGAAACTTCCTCAACATGATTAACGTATATATGAAAAACCCACATCTAACATCATATTCAATGGTGAAATCCTAAAAGCTTTCCCTCTAAGATTGGGAACAAGACAAGGATGCCCACTTCCATCACTTTTATTTAACATTGTGTTAGAAGTACTTGCTTGAGCACTTAAGCAAGAAAAAGATTTTTAAAAGGCATCCAAATTGGAAAGGAAAAAGTAAAAATTTCACCATTTGCAGATGACATGATCCTATACATATAAAGCCCTGAGAAATCTACAACAAAGCTTATAGAGCTTATAAATGAGTTCAGTAAAGTAGCAGGCTATAAGATCAAAGTGCAAAAGTCAGCAACATTTCTGTACACCAATAATGAGCAATCTGAGGAGGAAATCAAGGGAAAAAATTCCATTTACAATAGCAGTTGAAAGAATCAAATATCTAGGAATAAATTTAACTGAAGATGTAAATGACTTGTATGTGGAAAACTATACAACACTATTAAATGAAATCAAAGAAGACATAAATAAATGGAAGAATATTCCCTGTTCATGGATAAGAAGACTAAACATCATTAAAATGTCTGTCCTACCCAAACTGATCTACAAATTTAATTTAATCCCGATAAAAATCACCACAGCATTTTTTACTGAATTGGAAAAACTAACTATGAAATTTATTAGGAAGAACAAGCAGCCCCAAATAGTCAAAGGTATATTGAGAAAGAAAAATGAAATCAGAGGAATTAAACTACCTAACTTTAAAACATATTACAAAGCTACAGTGGTCAAAACTGCATAGTACTGGCACAAGGATAGACATACTGACCAATGGAACTGAATTGAGAGCTCTGATATAGATCCTCACATATACAGTCAACTGATATTCGACAAAGCCACCAAGTTCATTCAACTAGGAGAGAATGGCCTCTTCAACAAATGGTGCCTAGAGAATGAGATATCTATATCCAAAAGAATGAGTCAGGAACGCCATCTCACATCTTATACAAAAATTAACTCAAAATGGGTCAAAGATCTAAATATAAGAGCCAAGACCATAAAGACCTTGGAAGATAATGTAGGAAAACATCTACAGGATATTTTATTAGGAAATGGTTTCATGAACTTTATACCCAAAGCATGATCAATGAAAGAAAAAAAAAACCAGATAAATGGGACCTCCTCAAAATTAAAAACAATTGCACCTCAAAGGAGTTTGTCAAGAAAGTGAAAAGGCAGCCTACTCAATGGAAGAGAATTTTTGGTAAACATATATCTGAGAGGGGCCTAATTTCCAGCATATATAAAGAAATCTTACACCTCAAATATAAAAAGACAAACAACCCATTTAAAAAATGGGCAAGTGATTTGAATAGATACTTCTCCAAAGAAGAAATACAAATGGCTAAAAAGCACACAAGAGATGCTCAACATCACTAGCTATTAGGGAAATGCAAATCAAAACTACAATGAGATATCCTTTTAAACCCATTAGACTGGCAGCTATTAAAAAAAAACAGAGGACTACAAGTTTTGTAGAGGATGTGGAGGAATGGGAACCCTCATCCACTGCTGGTGGGAAGTTAGAATGGTGCAGCCACTGTGGAGGACAGTTTGGCAGGACCTCAGAAAACTTACTATAGAACTGCCAAAAAATCCAGCAATTCCACTGCTGGATATATACCCAGAAGAACAGAAAGCAAGAACACGAACAGATATATTCACGTCAACGTACATAGCAGCATTATTCACTATTGCCAATAGTTGTAATTAACCCAAATGCCCTTTAACAGATGAATGGATAGACAAATTGTGGTATATACAAACAATGGAATATTACTCAGCTATAAAAAGGAATACAGTATTAACACACAGGATAATATGGATGAATCTTGAGGACCTTATGTTGAGTGAAGCAAGCCAGTAACTGAAGGACAATTATTACATGACCTTACTGATATGAATTATGCAAATTGAGCATACTCACAGAGCTCATGTCTGGAAGATAGCTATAAAGGGAATAGAAAGGGAGAAGAAAATTGTGAGCCAACGCCCATATAGGCAAAATATATGATTAGGTGGAAGTGTGTTGTTTTACCGTGGAGTGGCATGACAGTGGTGTAATGACACTTTTAGGTTGGGTGGTGCTGGTTTGTCAGGGGGGTGGAGTAGGGAGGGTGGGTTGGACTGTCCATGGACCTGGGGGGCGGGTTGGGGGACAGAGCAGGTGAACAGTGGGGATTGTCAGGTACATGGTTGAAATTACAATGTCGGGAATGCTCTTTTGGCAATATGGCAAGTGAGGGTTGCTGATTTAGTGTGTTGGATGGGGGGGACATTTGGGACAAGGCACACATGGGGTAGGCTTCTAGGGAGTGTGTGAGTGTTCTATCTTGCCATAGTGTGTTGTATCAGTGGGTGGAGATCCATATAATGAGCGGCAAGGTAGAGAACTCCCATCCTGCAGAGGCATGCGATGTTCTCAAATAGAGGGGCAGGAGTCTCTCGAGAGCATGGCAGTGCCTAATAGGGGAAGGCAGACTAATGTGTCACGCCCTCAGTGTTGTTGCAATAACTATGAATCTTGCTTTCAAGGAGTGAAGCTTGATGGTTGCCATGGATCCTAAGGGGGAGGGGGAAGGAAGAATAGAATAGATGAAACAGGAGGCATTTTCGGGGAGATGGAAATGTTTTACATGATCTTGCTATGATGGATACAGGCCATGTTGAATTGCATCAAAGTTCATAAAAGTGTGTGGTCCAAAATGTAAACCATTTACTATGGTTGGTAGCTATGTTTCAATATTTGTTCATCAGTTGTAACAAATATATCATCCACATATAAAATGTTATTAAAAGGGGAAGGGTGAAAAGGGGAAGGATGTTGGGTATATGGGAGTCCCCTGTATTCAGTATGTGACTTTTCTGTTACCTAAAACTTCTTTGAGGAAAAAATGAAAAAAAAAAAAAAAAGTAAGACACTGGGGTAATAAATGGAAGAAAATGTCACTGTACATATAGGACACAAATCTTACCATGATGGAAGGCAAAATATCAAAAAAAAATTTTTTTAATATTTTTTCATTATTTTCTATTATCCCAAATTTTTATTTTTAAAAAATTTTTTGGATTTTATTTCTTATTTTTAAAACTATCATTATTTCACTTTCTTATTAATTGTATTTATCTATTTTATTGGCTTCATTTTTGAAGAAGTTTTGGATCACAGAAGAGTTATAACTGGCAGGGGAGATCAATGGTGTGGGGTATCAGTGATGGGGGACACATGGAAGGAAGCACACCTGGACATACATATAAGGCATATAAATGTGTTCAAATGTTCACAGAGCATTGTCATGGTGGGTGGAGATTCACACAATAACTGAAGGAATATCAAATTCCCAACCTGGGGAGCTCTGCCATATTCTCTAATGGATGAGCAAGAATCCCCTGAGTACAGGAGCAATGACTAATGAAGGAGGTTGGTCCACTGACAGGCCCTTGATATTGAATACTGTGCATATGAACCTTTGCTCTTTAAATTGAAACTTAGTCTAGTATTATAAGGTGCCTAAGAATTGCATCCTGGGAGCCTCTTTGTTGCTCAAATGTGGCCTCTCTCTAAGCTGAACTCATTATATAAATACATTACCTTCCCCCCAGTGTGGGACATGACTCCTGGAGATGAGGTTCTCTGGCACCAAGGGATTACTACCAAGCACCAACTAGCAATGCAACTGGGAAAAGACCTTGACCAAAAGGGAGGAAAGGTAAAGGCAAATTAGTTTATATGGCTGAGAGACTTCAAAGTGACTTGGGAGATCATTCTAGAGGTTATGCTTATGCACATCTCAGCAGCATCTCTTTGACTGCCAAAACAGATACTACCCCAAATAGCAGGGCTCCTCAGGGCTCTGGAGACATCCCGACACTACAGTCAGGGCAGATAACTCAGGAGTTTGGTGCCTTGCCATTGGCCCCTACTTTTTAATATATGCACCCCAGAGTGACAGAGTTGGACTCTGTTGTGTTTTCCCTACACACAGCTCTTCTGTCCTTCTATTTGAACCTATAATTATTACTAGAGTTGGTAGTTGTATTTCCAAGAGACTTATAATCATTGGGATGTCCATATGCCAGCTGGGCCCTGAACCTCAATCCAGGACATCCAGGACAACTAATATGGAGGTGATGATGGACATCTACCACACTAAGGAACCGAGAGAGTGTAAAACTACAAACAAGACAGTCACATCCATCAGCCCTATGGGATCACTGCCCTCTCTTAATTAGAAGTGGAGTGGATACCACTATCCCAGAATCCTAGGGATTGGGGAATGAACTACGGACTAAAGTAGACTACTGGTATTCTACTACAGACTTATTGTGATTCTAGTAATGGAAGAAATTATATCATTGATGTGGAGGCAGTAGACACTGGAGGTTCTGAGGACAGGAAGAGAGAAACACAATTGTAATACAGGGGCATTTTTGAGACTTGGAAATTGTCCTGAATGACATCACAACGACAGATACGGGCCATTACAAATCTTGCCTCAACCTACAGAACTGAGTGGGAGAGAGTGTAAACTACAATGTAAACTTTAATCCACACTTAGTGGTAATGTTCCAAAATATGTTCATCAACCGCAATGAATGTACCTCACTAATGAAAGATGTTGTTAATGTAGGGAAATGTGGGAGATGTGGGGAGTAGGGCATATGTGAATCCCCCATGTTTTTTATGTGACATTTGTATAATCTAAGTGTCTTTAAAAAAATTTTTTTTTAAAGAAGTGCAAAATGTACAAGCCGAAAACTCCAAAATATTGTTGAAAGAAATAAAGAAGACTTAAATAAATGGCCAGGTATCCTAAATTCATGAACAGATTTAATATTGTTAAGAAGGCAGTTCTCCACAAATTGACCTATAGATTCAATACAATCCCTATCAAAACCCCAGCTGCCTTTTTTTTTTTTTTTTTTTTTTGTAGAATTGACAAACTGACTCTAAAATTCATATGGAAATGCAAGGGAATCTGAATAAGACAAAACAGTCTTGAAAAAGAAGAACAAAGTTGGAGGACATATATATCCCAATTTCAAAACTTACTACAAAGCTACAGTAATCAAGAGAGTGTGGTACTGGCATAAAGATCAATGGAATCACATCAAATCAAGAGTCTAGAAATGTAATCAATTGATTTTCAATATGGTAGCTAAAACAATGAGAATAATCTTTTCAACAAAGGTGCTAGGACAATTATATATCTACATGCAAAAGAATGAAGTTGGATCCCTACCTTACACTGTACACAAAAATACACTCAAAATGGATTTTAAACCCAAATGAAGAACTAAAGCCTTAAACTTCTTAGAAGACTATAAAGGAGTATATCTTTGTGACCTCAGGGAAAGGCACAGTCCTCTTAAATGCAACACCAAGAAAACAAACAAAAATTAGATAAATTGGACTTCATCAAAATTAAAAACTTGTTTCTGCTTCTAGGGATACCTACAAAAATGGCAAAAGATTATCCACAGAATGTTAGAAAATATTTCCAAATCATATGTCTCGTAAGAGATTTGTATCTAGAATATATAAAGAACTCATATAATATTATAATAAAAAGACAAAGACATCTAGCCAAGTTAAAACAGAGAACAAAGGATCTGAGTAGACATTTCTCCAAAGAAGATGTATCAATGGCCAATAAACATATAAAAAGATGCTCAATGTAATTAGCCATCAGGAAAATGCCAATCAAAACCACTAGGTACTATTTCACACCTATTAAGATGATTATAATCAAAATGACAGACAATAGCAAGTGTTGACAAGGATGTAGAGAAATTCTTCTGTGGGAATATAAAATGGTAAGTTGACTTAGAAAACAGTCTGGTCATTTATCAAAAGGTTAAACATAGAGTTACCATATGACCTAGCAATTCCACTCCTAGGTGTATATACCCAAGAGGCATGAAAATAAATGTCCATACCAAAACTTGTACATGAATGTTCATAGCAACATTATTCACAATAATCAAAAAGTAGAAACAAAATAAATGTCTAAATGATGAATAGGTATATCATACAGTGGAATATTATTTGACCTGCTTCAACATGGATGAACCTTGAAGTAAAAGAAACCAGTCACAAAACACCATATATTATATGATCCCATTTATATTAAATGTCCAGGATAGGCAATTATAGAGAGACAGAAAGTAGATTAGTAATTGCTTGGGCTGGAGGGTTGGTTAGAAATTGGAGAGTAACTGCTAATGGTTATAGGACTTCTTTTGCAGGTGATGCAAATGTGATTGTGGTAATGGTTTTATAACTATGAATATACTAAAAATCACTGAATTGAACAGTACACTTTAAATGGGCAAATTGTATGGTATATGAACTATAATCTCAACAAAGTTTTTATTTAAGCAAAAGAAAGAAAATAAGCATTAGAGCTTCATGGTTTTTAAAACATGGTTCCTATAGGTCTAATAGTCCCTTCATTTAAAGTCATCATCAAACACATATGATGTATTAGAACAATTCTTTCTAAATTTTCCTTTGAAGTAAATATCTTCTATGATGGTCAATTTTATGGGTCAACTTGGCTAGATTATAGTGTCCAGTTGTTTGGTTAATGAAGCATTGGCCTGACTGTTACTGTGAGAGTATTTTATAAATGAATTTACATCTAAATCAGTTAATTGCATCTATGGCTGATTGCATCTACAATCAACAAAGCAGATTGCCCTCACCAAGGTGGGGAGTCTACTCATCCAATCAGTTGGAGGTGTTAAAAGCCTGAAAGGAGGATTTCAGACATCAGAAAGAAGAATCTCTACCTCTACTTCAGCCAGCCAGCTTTCCCTGGGGAATTCAACTTTACCTTCATCAGCGTTTCCAGCATGTAGACTGCTCTACTTGGATTTGCCAGAATTCAGGATCACCTTTATTGACGTTTTCAGCTGGTAACCCCTATGGAATTTGTATGTTGCAGTCCCCACAATCATGTGAGCCAATGGAGAATCCTGACTTACACTTCTTCAAAGGAAATTTTGTTGTACAAATGAAAGGATCTGCAATAAATTGCCATTACTGTGATCTGTCCTACGAGTCTGCCCATAGAAACAAAGTTTGATGGATCAGAGAAGTTTTCAGAGACACATGAGCATTCTTTTTCACTTAAAAATATCATTTTAAAACCAAATTTGACAATAGTAAGCTGTTTTTAAATAAGTTTGTTCATCCAATCCATTAAGTAACATTTATTGAACAATTATCTTATTTTGTCTGGAGTTTACCTTACCTTTCTGTATCTCCAGTTATGGCAGATAATACATTTGTTTCTCATTTTTAATGAAAATTATTCCTAGGCTCCTTCCTCTTGATAGTAGTTTCAAGAAAAAAACAGGTCATCTTTGGTAATGGAATTGCATGCATATTTCACGCTCTTTGGGGTCTTGCTGTTAAAGATGTTTAAATCATGTTGCTTTATTATTATAATGCATTCATTTATTTCTGGTCCACAGAAACAAATAACAGAGGACTTAAAATTTCCAGTGTCCCTAATAGTAAGGCAAACCTTTTAAAAACACATATGCTAGTCAAAGTTGCAAAGCATTATGTTGTATTATAGGAACTAAGGGAAAATTACTATTTTGGGGGTCCAAATGAAATTATGGGTCAGATATGGCAACCATATGCTCCTATCTAAATCAATAATACTAATAGTAATGCTAATATAACAATTAAGACATAGATCTTCTCTTCACAAAATGATTTCTCATACATTTGCTTCTTTGATTCTTATAACCTCTGAAGTATGTAGTAATTATTTCGCTTTTGTAGATAAGAAAATTGAAGGTAAAAATTTAAAAATTCTTACTCAAACTCCCTAAGCTGGTAGAAAATGTTGTATAAAGAACTGTAAAGTTGCAAGAATAATTGAGGATTAATGACAGGCTTGGGGATATGGCCCCTACATCAGCTTGTCTTTGCCTCATGTTAATAATCTATCGGTTTTGACTGCCATTAGTCTATTCACCAAGTATTTCTGACCATCTATGTATTGAGCACATGGTATGACTGCACATCCTCATCCTCCTGAGGCTGGGTGGAGTCATTTGACCAGTTCTAGCCAATGAATTGTCAGCAAATGAGACATGAGTCACTTCTGGGCCAAAGAGTTGATATGGAAAGCAATAATTCTGTGAGTAGGTTATTAGGTATAATAGTGACAGGAGTTCTCTCCCTTCCACTCATTGATTCCTGGGCCTATGTTTTCTGCTCATCAGAGAGACAATGCCATATAATGGACTCTGATTCAAAGTACATACTATGTCCTCTAAGACAGATTACCATTATTTCATGGTATTGCCTTAATTTGGCAACTTGACTGAGACTTCAGTAAGCCAGTCCACCTTTCAGTTCAGCTAGCCACTTCCAGATTATGGCATATGTGGTAAGAACAGTTAATTCCATGGACATGAGCCCATGTTGCACTTTCACTTCTGTGAAATGAGTACCATTATCTCATGCAATTCTATAAGGAATGCCATGATGATGGATAAGACACTCTGTGTATCCATGGGTGATGGTGTTGGCAGGAGTATTAATGGCAGGTAATTAAGTTTGTTAAAATCTGTCAAAAGCAATATACTATAAATGGGGTGGCTTTTACAATGGGGATTTTTTAGGTTTCATGCTTATAGTTCTGAGGCCGTGAAAATGTCCAAATCAAGAGATCAGGCTCCTCCAGATCTCTTAGCTTTCAGCCTCCTGGTTTCCACAGTTTCCTCTTTCAGCTTCTAGAGCCTCTCTCCATGCCTCTGCACTCCACCGATTCCAGCCTCTGGCCTCCAGGACCGTCTCTCTCAGCCTCTGGGAGTTTCTCTTTGAATTCCTGTGTGTCTCTGAAGCCCCCTATCTCCATTACTCATCTGTTTATAAAGGACTCCAGTAAGAGGATTAAGACCCAAACTGGGTCTCCAGTTACTGAAGTAATCCAATCAAAAGTCCCATCTACAGTAAGTTCACACCCACAGGAATGGACAAGTTTCAAGAACATGTTTTTGAGGTACATGCTATCTCAAACTACCAGAGCAGGAGAGGTAAATTCATATCCTGCGAGTCTATTCCAGTGAGGACGAATCTATACCCACTTTATGTCAGAGATCCAATGTAATCATCGGGATACTGGATAGTTAGCTTGATCACCAACCTCAGAAATGGTGCTATACTGAGGGCTCAGTGTTGGTCTGTGCTAATGGCACACTAGATACATTGCAGCAGTGTTAGCCGGTCAGCTTCTGTAGAGGGTAGCCCATGTTATTGATTCTATGCATAGACTCAATCCCTGCCACGATAGCCACATTGCTCATGGGTCCATTAAGCAAGAACCGTGATGGCAGGGGAGAGAGCCAGGCATTTGCAGAGTGCATAATTGTGTCCACCTGATCATTTAGCGCCCCCTCTGCAGTAGTGGTGCTTTGGTGGACAGTCATATGAAATAGAAATACCTTCATAGTCTGTACCCATTTTGAAAAGCTTATCTACATACTTCTTCCCTAAACTTCCTTTTCACCAATCTTACAACACTATTCCTTGCAAGTTCTTGACCATCCAGACAAACCATTAAAAATCTGCCCAATAATTCATATAGACTTATATTTCTAGCCATTTATTACTCCAAACATAGCAGACAACTAAATGTAACACTTGAAGTTCTGACCACTGGGAATATTTTTGCCTTTCAGGATTATGCCTGAATAAGGTTGTAGTACTGCAGCTGCCTACTGTGATGGCTGCACATCAGGTGAACATTATATATCATAAAGAACATCTATAAACCAGGCTCAAGTTCTTTTTACCCCAGGCAACTAGTATAAGGAGATTCAGGAGGCCATTTTTGCAGGTCTATCACCTAGGACCATTCCTAAGACCAATTATGTATTGTTCACAGTCTAGTGAGGAGATAGAAACCACATAATATTCGAACAGGGAAAGTTGAATATAAAGAATCATAACAAGGGTATTGGAGTCACAGGGAACAGGCTACTGAGAGTTAAAGAAACTTATTAAAAACATATAGGAAAAGCATATTTAAGAAGTGGCCACTACTTCTAGGGCAGAAATATGTTCCCAAGGAAAAGCCCTCCTCCTGTTATGGTTGGATCCATACAGCCTTGGCTCCTTGGGTGGTAAACCAATGAAGTATCTCATTGGTGGGACTTGATGGAAATATACTCTCTGGGGGGTGCCGGGCCTCAGAACTTGTTAGTTGCCAGGGGAAGCTGCTGGCTGTTGGATACTCCTGGAACCAGGAGCTTGAGGGACGACTAGACCTTTTTTAGGAGTCTAGTGCACTACCATGTTCAGCTCAGGCTAGAGCAGCTCTGGGCTGGCTGTAGAGGATAAAGGTTGGTGGATGGCTTGCTCCCAGTGCCCCAGGTGTGTGAGTACATGCCTGGAACTGAGGAAAGGGTATGGGGTGACAGAATCTGGGCTGTGGGGCCAGCCCACAATATTTGGGGTCTCTCTACTAGCCACCAGAGCTGCTGAAGTTTGATAGTAGGTCAGATATTGTGAAAATTTGTGCCCTGCAGAAACCTCACACTGAACAGGAGAAAAAGGGCTCTCTGTAGAAGCCTGGTAAGAGAGCACACCAAAAACAAGAAAAGGGAAAACACTTTCTCCCTTAGGCCCTCCACTGACAAGGCTTAACATCACGCCAGCTGGTAAAGAAGAAATATTTATAAGGCCCAGCTATATCAGTATAGAGGAAGCACAAGAGTGAATTTGGAGCTGAGACAACATTGACAGTCAACACAATGACTTTATTTTTCATTTCTAGGCTTTTTGTTTCTTTTCTATAGTGTCTTACAGTTACTTTTATTTGTTTATATTTAATAATTTATACTCTTTTGGTGTTTGACTATTTAAAATTATCTTAGGCTCTACTCCTAACACTTTTGCAGGGTGATTCTGGCTCACGGTAGATTGTTTTCTTGAATGCTTTTAATTTTGTATTGTAATCTCATCTGCAATATGGCTTCATCTGTACAAACTCTGTTAGAAGAAGGTTGAGAGAGAGAAGTTTTGTGTTTGCTTCTGCCAGAGATCCCAGGTATAACAAGAATCCAGGAACATAAAATTTTGAATTGTGACTTCCTGAACCATAGTTATGATTTTCTGTTGTTGTTGTTGGGGCTGGGGGGTGAGATATCTTTCCCACAAGGGTCCCATGCTGATCTAGAAGAGTTTCTTTATTGAGTGGATACTTTACCAATTAACTCTTTCATTATTCCTGCATGATAATTCAAACTTAAACCTTTATTATGAGGCCAACCCCATGCACACCACCCTGGGGGCAGCCAGAGTATCAATTTAAATGTTTACCAGTCTCATTCTCTCACTCACAGTTTTTTTTGTTTGTTTGTTTCTTGCCCCTGGGAGGGCAATTACTTTCTTGCAAGCTCAGCCAAGCATTTTAAAGAGTCTTGTTATATAGTTTGTCAGGATTTGTAGTGGGAGGATTTTAGAGTTCTCCATTCTGCTATGTTCCAGGAACTGAGAATCCCCAATGTCCTTATAATTCCTTTTTTCGATTTTTTTTTAAGACAACATATATAAAATTTGTCATAGTGCTCTAATTCACTTACTAGGTGACTTGAAAGTGTGCCAGATATGAGTGGAGACCCGAGTAAATAAAAGCTCTATGACTCAACCATGCTGCAACACAAGCAACTCAGACCTAAAAGGCAATCTGACAGTATATTTGAGCACATGGACTCTGGATCCTAATTACCTGGGTTCAAATTCCAGCACTGCCATTTCTTAGCTGAGTAAATTACTACCTTAAGTTACTAAATGTTTCTGTTTGTCAGTTTTCTTGTCTGTATAAAAGGAGGTGATAATAATAGCACCTACATCATAAGTTGGTTGTGGGAACTAAATTAATTAACATACAAATAGTACTTATAACAGTGTTTGATTCATAGTAGGAAAAGCTTAGCTATTCTATTAATATGAAAGATGGGCTTGTGGAAAATAAGGAGGCTCTCTGGAACCTGTGACAAGTTCTGAAAGTGAATCAAATTGAGTATAGGACTTTTGCAGGCAAAAACATCTTTTTTTTCCTCCACTTAAGAAACCAGCCCTTGGCTTCATATTGGGTTCCGGGGAAAACTAAATATCTGAACATGGGATCTTGGGTGATCACCACCCTGAGCAGCTCGTCATAAGTTGGATGTTATAATATCCATAAAATTATAAAATTATGGGAAGCAGATGTGGCTGAAGAGATTGGGCTCCCACCTACCACATGGGAGGTTCCTGGTTCAGTTCTCAATGCCTTCTAAAGAAGACAGTGAGCTGGCGCAACAGGCAGGCATGGCGAGCTGATGCAACAAGATGATGCAACAAGAGACACAAGAAGAAAAAGATGAGTGACACAGCAAAGCAGGGAGCAGAGGTGGCTCAAGCAATTAGGCGTCTCCCTCCTACATCGGAGGTCCCAGGTTCAGTTCCTGGTGCCTCCTAAAGAAAACAAGGAAGAGGAACAGACACAGCAAGTACAAACAATGAGGGGGTGGGAAGAAATTAATAGAAAAAAATCTTAAAAAATATATATATAAAATTATAAAATTAGATGAGTCTTTGGCATAGTATACTTTGGTGAAAGTGGTCCAAAAATGGAAGTTGCCTGAGCATTTGGTTCTTATTCCAAGCATGCTGACTCCTATGATGTCATAGGGAGGCCCATCTGAACAGTGATCTAAGGAGTAAAAAAATCAAATCTGGTTTTTCAGATGGTTTTTCATCAAAAGCTGAAATCATCTAGAAGTGTATTTCTGTGAGTTTAAAGGACAGTGGAAAAGGGAATTCTTCCAGGAGTAGAAAAGGCCCATTACGCTTCAAAGGTGGGGGCAGGGAGGAGTCTAGGGTGAAGCCTCTATGTCGTTATAAGGACAAATACTAACAGTTTGTATAGGACTTTAGAAAGAGCAAGTTTGAATCTTGGTGTCTAGGTGGTTTGGAAAATGTAAGTAACTAGACCTCTTGGTATGATCCCAGAATAAAAACCCCCTTTGAAGAAGATTCTTAAAAATGAATTGGAAAACAATTCTTATTCTGTGAATGGGAATCTCACTGCTTTCCCAGGTACTTTAGTGTTTGTTACATGGCCTCAGGCCTTCCATACAAGTTGCCATGGTGGCAGGGATTGATGCTATGCACCATCTCAGTAACATGAGTGTCTCCTCACTAAAGGAGAATTGGCTACTTCCATTATTAAGTGTTCTACTTGCCAAAATAGCAACTACTCATAGCCTACCCCCTTGCAAAAATGTGTCAGTGGAAGAGACACTTTTAGGTTTGCTTTTCCTGCTCAGAAAATGTCTCCTAATGCCATCACCCATGGATTTACTGACTGATCTATTTCTTATCATATTTCACAGATAACATTTTTTTTCTAACCAATTAAACTACTTTCCAGCAAAAAAAGTAAAGCCACTGGCCAGTGCCCATTGGGTGACCTGTCTTATCATGAATCCCTTTACCAGAAATAGCTGGCTTTGTGGATGGTGGAATGGCATATTAAAGACTCATTTATTGGGTGGAAAGTTTGGGAGGGGGGGGGTTTTGACAAGATGTACGTGCACAAAACGAAAACTAACATATGATACTACTTCCTGTCAAATCAGTATGTGCCTAGGAACCAGAGACAGTCTGGGTGGAGCTCCTCTCCCTATGGCACCTGTACCTAAGAGTTTGGACTGTGCTGGCATAGAGGTTTTGGTACCCAGGGAAGAATTCTTCCACTAAAGAATCCAGTGATTCCAGTTAATGGGAAATTGAGACTGCCATTTGGCAATTTAGGGTTTCTCATGCCACTGAGCAAGCAGGCACAGAATGTCATTGCTGATTAAATTTAAAAAATAAAATAGTTCATAAGTTCCAAAATATCAAGACAAGATTGCAGGAAGACTACAGGATGAATAGTCATATTAGATCTGGAGCTGTCCTCAGTAATGAGCAGGTTTGGGGTTCTCTTTCTTTGATATCTGGGGACTGTTTTTCCAGGCACTTGTGGCATGGCTAACCTGTATTCAGCAGGAGTGGAGGAAAATGATAAGTATGTGGAGAAAGGCAATGCTGATGTTGGCCAGCTGAAGGGGTGTATTATAATAGGGAATTTTTCTTTCTATCCTTGTATGGCAGATTGAATTACGTCCCACAATTTAGATATGATCTTATTCTTAATCCACATTCCTATGGGTATGAACCCATTGTTAAATAAGACCTTTTGGAAGATTTTAGTTTAGTTGTGACCCAAATGAGAGTGGACCTTAATTCAGATTATTGGAGTCCTTTATAGGGAGAAGAAATTCAGACTTGATAAGACAAAGCCATAAGTAGGAGTGGGAAGCCAGAAGTCTGTGGGTACCCAGAGGAGAAAGGAGGTGATATCACCACGTGACCAGAAACTTAAAGTTTGCCAGCCAGCCAGACTGCTACTGACCCTGGGAAGAAGCACACCTTCTAGCCAACACCTTGATTTGGACTTCTGGCCTCTGCAGTTGTGAGCCAATAAATTCCTGTTGTTTAAGCCAACCCATTGTGTGGTATATATCCCAGAAGTCTGTAAACTAGGACTCTCTTCCTTCTTTCCTTTCTTCTTTTTTTTTTTTTTTTTTCTGTTTAGCTGACCAAAATCGAAGTGTCCTTTATATATCTGGAACATTCTTTGCCTTAGGAACTGTAGTGGGACTTAGCCAGGTAGGCCAAACACATCCATCCAGCGTTTTGAAACTAGAACTATTAATACAGAGAAGCAGTACTGTGGGGAATTTTTATTGCAGTAATAGCAGTGGCAGTTCTCAGAGGCAGCTGTGGCACTATCCATGGCAGCCTCTAGAGTCCAGTGACATCTGTGTCAATGGCAGTATGTGGAGGTAGTGTGGCATCCAGTATTCAGCAATGGAGGCAGCAATGTCCACCATTGCTCCTGTGGCACGGTTTTGGCTGTCATACAAGCTGAGTAGCCTTGGTTTCTTCTGCCCATTTTCTGAGCCTGTTCTCTAGGCTTCTTGGTAATTCTGTGAGCGGCTTTGTATCCTTAAGAATTTCTTGGTTCATCTTGTGATTAGAAAACCCTAAATCTCCCTCACTAGCCAGAATGAGGTTAGAGAGGAAACAATAAAGTTTTTTTAGAATTTGTATTCCTTACAAAGGATCTTAGCAGAAACTTATTATATGATTACAGGTGAAACTGTGGTTTATTAATACATAATGTGATTCCTGACCTAACAATGTTAGGTTACTAAGGAATATAAGACATATACATGAAATAAATACAATCTATGAGATGGAATAAAGTTAAATGCTCAATTGGGTGGTAGCATGTGCCATTTGGAAAATCTTTCTGAAAGAGTTGGGACTATATATAACTAATTCTTGAAGTATGGGCAGGGAATGGCATTTTGGGTATAGGAACCATAAAATATAGGAATAACTTAGGATGTTCATGGGGCAGCAAGACCTGTCTGACTGGAGAGGTGGGTAGATGTACTAAAACCAATGTGAGGGACTTTTGAGTGGTTAAGAGGAATGTATTATTGTACCCTTGTCTTCTAATCAGAAATAGAGAAATTCTCTTTTTCCCATACAGAGAATTCTACACATTTCTTTCAATATTTTTTAAAGTTGAAATCTTTAAACATTAAGCTAAATATCTTGGCAGGAAAAATTGTAGAAATCAGGTCTGACCTAACCTACTCCCTGAGTATGTCCAAACTCTTTAGACATGTTTTCTAGGGAGGGAGGTGATGGGAAAGAAGAAGTGGCTTGAAGGGAGTAAATAATTAAGATCATTAAAAATATGTCAATTTTGCATTCGATTTTCCATTATTTTTGGAATTTGTTTTTTTCTAAATATATAAGAAGTGAACAGCTAAATAATTTCATCTTTGCATTCTTTCTTGGTAGCAATGTCCAGCGTTGTCCTTGGCTCTTGGTGACATTCTTGCTCATTAACTTCAGGAAGACTTCCAGGAGTAAAGTGGCTGAAAATACTTTTTAAATCTCAACTTTCCTTGATCGACAGTGAAATGACCACACAGTCCAGTCACTGGGCCAAAAATCGATTACAAAACAGAGGAGGACTTTGTGTTTTTTATTTTTGCATTAGACTTAGAGTAAAGAAGGACTCGAAAATCACAACCATAAAGAAAGGCAACCATTAAAATACAGAAAATAATGTATTGGTCATGCATTTCTCATGGCGGGACGAGTAGGCAGCTTTCCAAGCCCGCTACGGATCTCCCCAAATTGACTGTTCGCTCTGTTGCTCTTTCCTAGATTTCCGCAGCGAACGGAAACCCTCGCTCCGCGGTCCTGGTGCCAGGTCATTGCGAGGACTACCGCCTGCTATCTTGAAGCCCCCTCCCCCCACCCCCTTCTTCTAAGAGAAAGCCGTCCTCTTCCCCACCCCGGCGGGAATCCGAGACTCGGTCCACGCCTCCGTCTTCAGCAGGCCCCACGCCAGGTGGGGACGCGCCCGCGCTCCGCAGCGGCCCCTCCCGGGTCTGCCCCGGTCCGGGCAGTTCCGCGTCTGCGCAGCGGGCGAGGGGCTGGAGCGGGGCCGGCCAGGGAGGCGCAGGATGCGCGGGAGCCAATGGGCTCGCTCGGGGGAACAGGGCTGGCGGCGGCGCCGGGCCGGGCGCGCACTCTCGGGATGGAGGGCGAGCGCCGGGCATCGCAGCCGCGCTCCTCGGGCCTCCCGGCTGGGGGCGCCGGCGGGGAGAGCCCGGGAGGCGGTGCCCCCCTCTTGGGCAGCAGCAGCTCATCAGCCCTGCTGCAGGCCGAGGTGCTGGATCTGGACGAGGACGAGGACGACCTGGAGGTGTTCAGTAAGGTGAGGGCGGCTGCGACGCGTCCCGAGAAAGTTCCCAAGTCAACTCCGGGAGTTGTCACCGCGCAGCCGGCGGTGCCTTCCGCCCGCTCGCTCTCTCCTAGTGGAGGCTCGGAGCTGGAGGTGGGTGGGGTCTCCTCCGCCTGTCTGGACCTCGACTGGGAGTTCTCGCCGCACCCGGGACTGCGTCGTGGAGCGGCCCTGAACCTCAGCTGCTCCCTCCTCCGCACTTTGACCTTCTCCTCGGCTGGGCGGTGGCTTCGTGCGGTTTGCAAAGTTGTGATTTCACCCCCGCCGTCTGCTCTGACACTGACATCTTCTTAGGACCCGGGAGGCGGGTGGCATGAAACTGTCCCCGCTGCAACCAGCTTCTTTTCGGGCGCGGCCAGCCCTGAACTTAGGGACGGATAACCGGAGTTTAGGGAAATTACTCTCGATTTAAGTGTTGCTAGTTGTGAATTTGAGACTTGGGTAGCATCCAAGGTAGGAATCAGGTTCAGTAGGAGTAAGTGCGAAGAAAGTCCCTTAACAGGAGAAAACGGTTCCTGTATCCATCAGGAAACCCCTTCACTACAGAGCTCAGGATTTTTTACAGATAGTGGCTTCTGCCATCCAGCCTACAGTTATCTGCTTTCGTTTTTTCCCTTGCACCGGGAATCAAGGACCCAGGGCCCCTCTTAGCTTGTATTATGCAGGGGAATTGACTCGTGAGGGGTTAGTCGTAGACATTTGTTGTGTTTTGTAGTCTGGTGGTTGTAATTTCCGGAAGGTTTTTGGAAAGAAAAATACCTTCTTACCAGTCTGTTCCATGCCACTCCAGTTTCTCAAGTTTCTGCGGATGAAAGACTTGAGTTGAGATCAAAACATTGTATTAATTGCCAAGAAGCCTGTGCAATGGTTAAATGTTACCTTGAGGTGTTAGATAAAGCAACCACTGTTTTATTCTGCGGGAACGAACCGAACTTAGAACAAGCACACTCTGGCCCCACAGAAGCCCTTTTACTTAGTTAAATGATTAAGAGCAGTTGGTTAGTTGATTATTTACTGTCATTTCTTTGCATTGCCTTCTAAGATACTAATAGCCTATGAATATTAGGCTCTGGATATACATTGTCAAACTTCCAACATGGGGAGGAGGAGGGGCAATTATTTTCAGACTCATCTGGGATTGTTTTAAAGTTGTCATGTGATTTCTCTTTTCTCAGATTCTAAGTGTCCCAGTCCCCTTTTAAGAATCACTGTTTTAATGATCCTCTGTTTTCAAGGTCACATCTAATGTGAAGCTAATGAAATTTAAGCTTTGGAGCTGTTCATTTGCTTAGCCCTCTGAAAGTGTTGGGAGTTGCTGGGAGTTGTAGATGTTCTAGATCAGAAAAGAATGATAGGTTCCAATCAGAAATATTTCTGAGTAAATATTTCTGGTAAATTGCCTAAAGCTGTCTCAGAAGAAAAGAATCTAGATCTCCAAGATTCGTCATTAGTTGAGAATTCTTTTCTCATTCTAAATAAAAAGTTGCTTTTTCACCTAATTTTTTATTTTTTATTCTTTTCTTTTCTTTTCTTTTCTTTTCTTTTCTTTTCTTTTCTTTTCTTTTCTTTTCTTTTCTTTTCTTTT
>JAKSZT010053881.1:16781995-16924399 GCA_026826555.1 Tolypeutes matacus
TTCTTTTCTTTTCTTTTCTTTTCTTTTCTTTTCTTTTCTTTTCTTTTATTTTATTTTATTTTAAAAAGGGGCCCTTCAAACTGTGTAGGCTTCAGGCCTATGCAACCTGGATCCACCTTCCTGTTAGTGTTGTATAGCTAGATGTGTTGGATGCTAAGAAAACAGTTAACCACTTCTGGAGAAATTGGTTACATGTAAAGATACACTATTGATTAAAGTCTGAAAAGAATATTTTGAAAATTTTAAAATTAGCTCCCTGCTTACATTTCAGTAAGTTGAATTTTTCTACCATTAAACCACAGTTTGACAGCCAAATTTAAAAATGTCCCCTCCATTTGGCCTACACTTGGTACCACTCCTTTTCTACCCTGCTCCTTATAGAACTCTACCACTATCCAGTGTACCTTAGGATGATAGCTCACAATTACTTAGGAATTATACTATTGCTAGGCTTTAGTACTTTGAGATTGGCTGCTTTCATAGGTAGTTTGCATTCACATTTGTAGCCCCCTTATTCCCTTATATTATTTGTATATCTATACTAGTTGTCCCTTATGATGATAAGCTTTTTAGAGTAGGAATTTTGACTTATTATTATTCCTTTTCTTCCCACAGTACAAGTACATGGAAATACATGTTCAGTAATTTTGTGTAAGGTGCTGCATTAAGTGTTCTTTGGAAAGAAATATGAGATTAAGTCTTGCCATCACAGTCTTCCAGTATAGGAGGGAACATGTGACAGAAACTCAAAATGGTAAAATAAACCAAGAGGGATGGAGTATTATTTTGCCAAAGGGCTACCAATGCAAAATTACCAGAAATGGGTTGATTTTTATAATGGGGATTTTATTTGAGGTAAAAGCTTACAGTTTTGATACTGTGAAAATGTCCAAATCAAGGCATCATCAGAGATGCTTTCTCACCAAAGGTCATCTGCTAGCGGATCTTGGAGTCCTGCTACATGGTGAGGCAAGATAGGGGATCTGCTGGTCTCTCTCTCCTTTCTTCTGGAGCTTAGCTGTGGGCAATCAGGCATCTCTCCGTGAGCTTCTCAGGGCTTCTCTCTCTTTCTGCAGCTGCAGGCAAACCTGGAGTCCTCTCTCTCACATGGCCGGGTCAGAATGGCAGAGCTCCCTTTTCTGTGTTTTATCTCTCTCTCTCTGTATTCTCAGTTTATATAAGACACAGCAAGAGGGCTGAGATGCAACCTGGGTCAGGCCTCACTGACATAGATAGAAAATAAAACAAACAAAAGTGTTGTTCTGAGTTTTTAAACAAACCGCTGAGGAGAAAGTGATGCTAAATCTAAAGACATTGTTGAGCATGCATAGGGTATTCTCTTGAGTTTATTTAACTAAGAGATATAGATATTGGAAGATAGGCGAACATAATCAATGATACAAAAAAAAAAAAAAAAAAGAAAAAAAGATACAGATCATAAGAATAATTTAGGCTAATGAGGTCAAAACGAGTTGTGGCTTGCGAATAATTTGGAGAAAAAGGATCAGCTTCTCTACAATTAAAGGGAAACAGATTCTCCTTTTGGGGGGAGAATAACATATTAAAAATAAAATAAATTGCCTTTATTTTTATTATATATTTTAATTTGTAGAAGAAACATAGCAATTGCAACATAGTATATGTGAAGAGATCACAAAAAAGTACTGAAATGCTTATCAAGTACAAAGTTAATGGCAGCTCTTAACTAGTGTCCTCATTAAAGGAATTCAGGACCATAAAATGAGATACATATCATCTAGGATAAGTAGGGAACTTGCAAATGTAATGGCCCTTAACACCACTAATGATCTTTGAGAAATCATGGAATGTAGTATTGGTACCCTAAAAACTAGAGGCAGGCAAATTTTCTTCTTTAAAATAATGTGCAAAGTGAAGTTCTGGAAGTTACAGATCAGTAACCTTAATTTCAATCTCCAGCAAAACCATGGAGTGAATTATTTACTGTTTTGTTTATCAACACTTTGAAAAGAAGTGATCAATAGAGGCTAACATGTTTTATAAGAATGATGGAGGGTTGAGATTATTTTAATGTTAGATCGGAAGTATAATAAAGAACATGTTTATTTGAGCGAAGCTTCTGAACAAATCACTCGTATTTTTCTGGGAAAGGTTACTGTTGAATGAATAATATATTGCAGTTGTTTATAAACCCAGGTCCTGTGCATATTGGATTGCTGTCAATCTGGAAATTCAACATAGTGGTGGGGAGATATAATTCAACAATTTTATCTAATACTTAAAAGAATACATTGGAGATCTTATTATTAATTTTTCTGATTCAGACTCTGATCAGTTTCTGTTTCATTGCTCTTGTGTGCCAGTTATCAATCATGGCCCTGATAAGAATCAGAATTCTCTCCAGTGGTTTAAATGAAGAGGACTTAACACCAGGACTATTTACAGGAGTATGGGTAGGGTTAAGAAACAAACAAGGGAATTGAAGCACTCAGAGACTTGCAATAGCAAAAAGCTGTTACTAGCCCTGGCTCTAAAGAACAAGGGGTTGCTGTTGCTGGAACCCAGTGAGAGCTGGGACTGTGGAGAGGGAGCCACTTCCACGGGAGTTGTATTTATAAAGGGATGTAGCTACTGCCAGAATTATGGAGCCAAACCATGGAGGGAACAGGGAATATAGTCCCTGTTTTCCTCTCCTCCTGCCCATGGCTCTTCCAGGGCAACCTGCTCAAGTGATGTCATCCACCAGGGTCAGCTTCGGAGGGCACAAAGAATAGATAGGTGGGAGCTGGGGGTATGAAGATGAAGAATAACCGGCATAGTGCATGGTACAATAATTTGGGGAGACCTGATATAGGAGCATTTTATGTACAAACATTCCTAGTGATTTGTTTGACTTGAAGATCAATAAACACAAGTAACATGATATTGACTCTAAACAAATACCATATTTTCAAGGTTAGAGGAAGTATTTACTGTAATTTGAATTGATCATACAACTTCCATAGTCCATTCCAGACTCTGTACTTTAAAAGGGAAATTGATAATCTATGGCAGATGATGACAGAGGATATTATCTCATCTGTGGATGCCATTACTTTGTTTTTCTTTGGAATGCTGTGTTGAAATGGAGTCTGCGATCTTGTCACATTTTGTCTTTCAAGGTTCTTGGTGATCAGATGCTTCCTGACTCTGCTGCCTTCTCCCTCACCACTCTTTCCCCTCTGGAGCCTTACTTCTCAAAGTATGTTCTATGAGTTAATTGCATTGCCTGTAAACTTGTTAGAAATGTATAGTCTTAGACTCTACACCCTACCCAATATATCAGAATCTGTATTTTAACAGGATTCCCCAGTGATTTGTATGCATCTTGCAATTAAAAAAAACTCTGAAATAGAAACACTGATCTAGATGGGTCTAATTGCAACTACCTGAGATTACTCTATATTTTTCTACTCCTCTGTAATTGTTGCTGGGTCAACAAAACAAAATTTTCTCTCTTAATAATCACCCAATATAAAGCTCCCACTTCACTAAGCTTCTTCATTCCTCAGTTAGAATTAACATCTCCCCCATGTGTGCTCCCCATAACAGTGTTTTGAATCTTATAATACATAATACATTTTTCTTTAAATTAGTTATTTTATTTGTCTTTTCTAAAACTTAGATTTCTTGTTTATCTCCAATAGATCAAACTCATTGAAGGTAGAGAGTAGAAACTCTAAATATTTATGGAATAAATACATTAATGAATGGCATAAGTGTAGACCCAGTTAGCACAGTAAATTGTCCGTAGTATTTTTGGTATATTCCGTTTGTTTAAAACAAAATGGTTTTAATCAATTGGTGAGTAAATTTTATTGCTGGATGACAGAAAGCTGTGGTTAGCCTCAATGCTGGGCAAAACCTATATAGGTTGCATTAAAAGAAATAAACACAAAACACCAAAAATCCAAGGAAGTAATTTAGGAGTCTTTTTTTTTTTATGGGAAAAGTAAATTCTTTTAGGCTATTAGCACCTGTCTCAGACTGGGACCTTAGTTGCAAGCAATGGAAACCAACTCTGGCAAGAAAGGTATGCAGTGGTGGATATTAGGTAGCTCAGTGTACATTGCAAGGCTGGAAAGGCAGATGCAGAAAGGGACAAACACTATCAGGGACTATAGCAAACTTATGTTTGGAAAGGGGACTAGATGTTGTATAGACAAAAGGAAAAAAAAAAAATCCCATGGGAGCCCATAGAGAAGGGTACTGTAGTTCCATTATCCAGAGACAACGGTATTTTATGTATTTATTGGTCAAGGGTAATGGGGAAAATTATGACAAATATTTTCTAAATATTTGGGAAATATGATGCCAAAGATTCCAGATTTGAACTTACATACCCTGAAAAGCATACTTTTTTTCCGCTGAGTTTTATAGGTGGAATTTCTGTTTGTATCCTTGCAAATCCAGATAGGATGTCAGCACAACTCTGAAACTGAGAACCCTTAACAGTTTTACAGGTGACTAGTGTGATGAAAAGGAGGCACAGCTTTAGTTGTAGTGCTCTTACACTATTTAAACCTTATTTTATTTATGTATATATTTATTTATATCCGTTACTTCCCAAAGGGGATATAAAACTAAAAGCTAAAATAAACATTCACAATTACTTAAAGATGTTGTTTAATAGCTTTCTCCATAAACAGGTGAAAGTTATGTGCTTAAAATATTTTGTCTGTTTGATTTGATTAATTTGCACAGGACCTCTATCAGTTATGCTGAATAACAGTGTTAGCTTTACTAGTATAAAAAGTGATATAGTCAAACAATCATAATCATTAGGCAAATAGGTAAAAAATTTCAGTGAAACACACATAGGACAAAACAGAACAGAAGGATAAACCAATAGTTTTTAAAGTTCAGACACAATTTCCTTACAATTTTTTTGACTTCCAGATATGCATTTATACGACATGCTCTTTTTTAAAAAAAAAAAAACACAAAAAACCAAAACTTTATTGAGGTATAATTTACATACTATAAAATTCACCCATTTGGGGTGAATGATTCAATGATTTGTAAAGCAAATTTCCCCACCTGTACAACCATCACGGTAATCAAGATGTGGAACATTTTCATAACCCCAGTACGATCCCCCATACCCATGTACAATTAGTCCTCTTTCCTACTCCCAGCCATAGGTAATCAGTAATCTACTAATGTCTCTATAGATTTGCGTTTTCATTACATTTTATATAAATAGAATCATACAATATGTAGTCTTTTGTGTCTAGTTTATTTCATTTAGCATAATGGTTTTTTTAAAAATTTATTTATGTATTTATCCCACACCCACCCCATTGTTTTTGTGCTTGCTGTCTGCTCTGTGTGTCCATTTGCTGTATGCTCTTCTGGTGTCTGCTTGTCTTCTCTTTAGGCGGCACCGGGAACTGACGCTGGGACCTTTCCGGAGTGGGAGAGAGGCGCTCAGTCTCTTGTGCCACCTCAGCGCCCTGGATGGTGCATCCCTTATTGTCTCTCCTCTGTGTCTCTTTTTGTTGCGTCATCTTGCTGTGCCAGCTCTCCCCTGGGGCCAGCACTCTGTGCGGGCCACCACTCCTATGCAAGCCAGCACTCCTTCACGGGCCAGCACTCCTGCATGGGCCACCTCTCCTGTGCAAGGGCCAACTTGCCTTCACCAGGAAACCCCAGGAATTGAACCCTGGACCTCCTATATGGTAGATGGGTGCCCAATCGCTTAAGCCACATCTGCTTCCCTAGCATAATGCTTTTGAGGTTCATTTTTGTTGTAATTTTATTATTCTTTTATCATAGTTAAAACTTCTTGATATAAGACATATTTTTCTTTAAAAATGGAAAACAGCATTTAAAACAGGGATTCTTAACTGGGGGTCCATAGAATGATTTCAGGGGGTCTGTGAGCTTGAATTAAAAATTCAAAAAAAAATTCTTGTGGGGACGTGTTGGTGTGGGTGTGATATATTTATTAAATAATATACAGTATGGTGTGGACTTAGTAAAGGCTCTGTGGTTTTCGCCTGACTGGCAAAGGGATCTGTGGAACAAAAAAGGTTAAGAACCCCTGATTTAAAATGAAATATTGGGAGTCAGTGTAGCTCAGTGGTTGAGCACCAGCTTTCCACATATGAGGTCCCAGGTTCAATCCCTGGCCCTGGTAACTCAAAAAAATAAAAATAAATAAAAAAATTAAAAAAATGAAATATTAAGAATAGAAATTCTGTTTAGAATTAAAATGAAAGCCTTATTATGTGTGACCAAAAACTAATGGCAAATTTCTTGATATATGACTCTTCGAAATTGGAAAAAAAAATCCCTAATTTGTTCTCCTTTACTAACTCTGAGAAAGTTAAGAGTGTGTGTGTAAATACATATATACATATATATATATTTTTAAGGATTTATTTTTATTTATTTTATTCCCCCACGCCATGTCACTTGTGCTAGCTCTCTGCTTTCTGTGTCCATTTGCTGCGTGTTTCCTCTGTGTCTGCTTGTCTCCCTTTGTTGTGTCATCTTGCTGCGACAGCTCTCCACAGACATGGGCCGTCAGCTCTCTGTGGGCACAGGCCAGCTTGCTCTCACCAGGAGGCCCCGGGAACCGAACCAAGGGCCTCCCATATTGTAGACGGGAGCCCTACCACTTGAGCCACATCCGCTTCCCAACATATATATTTTTTAATATAAATGAACATAAAATGGTATCTTCATCAGCTTTTGCTAGGTTATGCTATAGTACAAATAACCTCAAGATCTCAGTGGCTTGTCTATAATAAATATTTCTTTCTTGCTCATATACCCATCAGTTGTGGTTGAGCTGCGGTTCTGCTCCAGGCTGTGAGTCTGCGCTACATTTCTTCTTCATTTTGGGATCAAGACTGAAGGAGTGACCTCTATCTGGGATAAATAATTCCTCTGGTGAAGGAAAAGAACATGAACTTTGGTGGAAACAGGCAATGGCTCCAGACACTTCTGCCCAGACATATGTTACTGTCCAAAGCGAGTCACTGGTCAAACCCACTGGAATGGGGAACTGTTTTCTTTGAGAGGCACTAAAGTCACCTTGCAATGCAAAGGATGAATACAGTGCTCTCATAGGGAGACAGGGCATCATTGAAACAATCACACCGTCTACCACAATACTTTTGTGGGGAAGTAATAGGCAAATGGTGCATTGAACCATTCTGAATAAACAAAACGATTCTTTTTCTACTGAGAATTAAATTTAAACAGGAAAATTTTCCACTAGGTAAGAGACTATCCAAGCATATCTGAGATAAATGGAAAGGCATTAATCATGATTAATAACCTCCAATTGGCTCATGAATAGGCAGAATAAGACCATGCAGAGCCTTAAAAGTCTCTGGCTGGGCAACAGATTTCTTACTTTTGGATTTTTAGCTGCAACATTAATTTATCATAGAGTTCTCTTCCTTTTTTTTTTAGACCTGTGAGATAAAAATGTGAATACTTGAAATTCTGTCACTGTAAATGTCAAAAAGAGTTTGGTTATTTGTTCCTTTATCAAAGCCTATGTTTAGCCATTTGCCTCACTTCTGGTCCTCCAACACCATAAGTGTTTCCCTTCCTTGGGTCTTATGGGTTCCTCTCCTTGGAATCCTCTTCCCTCAGCGTTTTACATGGCTGACTTTTTCGTACAGTATCTCTTGTACAAAGGGAAGATGGCATCCCTTACTACTCTATCAAAAGCATTTATTTCTCTTCACTCTTTTAACCCCTCCCTCTAGCAATCCCTTCCAGTTTCTCTGGAACTTACTCCCTTGTTTATCAAAATTTATTCCTATTTGGAATTATCACCTGATTTTCCTAATATTTTTATTTTTTGCTGAAAAAGCTTTATTGTTTACACTTGGTTCAGTGTTTGTTAACCGCCCCAGAAAGGGGGCGGTTAAAAAGATGCCTCCTGGCTGGAAGGAGGGGCTCGGGCAGGAGCCTGGATGTCAGGGGAATACAGAGCCCTCCCCACCGCCTTCTTCCCCAATGGCCTCTTCGTTCCAAGGCTCCTAGTCATGCTTGAGGGTTTCTTCAGAAATTCTTTTAAAACTTGTCGGGGTGACTGGATATCAAGGCAACTCAACCCTTTCCCTGGAGAATATCTATAAACATGGGATTTTGGTTTAGGAGATTAGTTTTTAATTTACTGTAGGCCAGGATCCATTTTAGTCATTCCTCTCAAGGGCACAGTTAGCTGGTTGAGCTACGTGGAAACCATTTCTGATTTTATATATATGTATATATTTATGGTACCAAGGCCGGGGAATGACCCCAGGACTTCATGTGGGAAGCCCACTGAGCCACATTGGCTCCCCTGAGTTGGTTTTTTCATTTGTTTGCTTATTGTTTGTTTTTTTTTTTTTTTTAGGAGGCACCGGGGACCAAACCTGGGACCTCCCATGTGGGAAGCAAGTGCTCAACTGCTTGAGCCACATCCGTTCCCCACATTATCACTGACAGATATCAATGATAGATATTATAGGTCATTGGTGGATTTTAGCATTCATGACTTTAAATATTTTTAACATGTGGTTATATGTCCTATTACTGAGGTACACATATGAACTAAAGTAATGTGTTGGAGAACATGCTAAACTAATAAGGGAGCCTTGCCTATCTTTCAGCCTTAGCATTTGAGTTCTTCTTTTCTTGTCCTTGTTACATAGGCAGTAGTCATTACTGAAGATATTAAAAACAGTGATTTGTGAGTGTGTATGGCTGAGTATAGTAAAAAATAAAAGCCCCTAAAAGAAACACAAATGCTAAAAATCTCAAATTGCTTACCTAAAGTGGTCAAAAAGACTTATTTTTACTTCTGGGTTTCATGAGAAAACTGTGAAAAAAATGAACAATTTTCATTAATCAAAAGTATATCCTTATCTTACTTAAATATATCTTTTTAAGCTTTTAACAGGATTTTTTGTTATAGAACATTTTCATGCATACAAAAGTATATAAATATATGTACCTATATTGTATCCATCTAATATCTATATTATATAGCTATCTGTATAATATCTATAGTATAAAGCAGGGGCGAACTACAGCCTACAGGACAAATCTCACCTGCTGCCTGTTTTTGTAAATAAAGTTTTATTGGTACACAGCTACACCCATTCATTTATGGGTGGCCTTTGGCTGCTTTCACACTACAATGGCAGAGTTCAATAGTTATAACAGAGACTTTCTGGCCCATAAAGCCAAAAATATTTACCATCTGGCCCTTTGCAGAAAAAAGTTTGTAGACTCCTGTTACAAAGGATAATAAAATGTTTATCTATATACCCACATTCAGCTTAAGAAGTAAAACACAACTAATAGTTTTGACATCCTTTGTGTGCCTCTTCTCAAGATGATCTCTTTCTTCTGCTTAAAAGCAACTAATAATCTGAATTTTGTGTTGATCATTCATTTGATTTTCATAAAAGTTTACATATGCCTCTCTAAATAATATCTTTTAAGGGTTTATGTATATTTGGACCTTTTTAAAATAATACCATCCTGTATGAATTCTTCTATTTTTTTTTTTTAGTTTTTGAGATTTATCCATGTTGTTGCATAAAGATAGAGTTGATTTTTACTGCTATATAGTATATATAACCTTGTATACCTACATATACTACAACTTATATATCCAGTTTTCTGTTTCTGGTATTCTCTAATTTCCAACAAGGTGGCCTTGAATGCATGTGTAATTCCTCAAATTTTGTGTATTACGTAGTCATATATTACCATAGAAATTGATTTTATTCTTGCTTTAGATTTCTAATTAATTTCCTGGGAAACTGAGAAAGTGAATTACGTGACATCACCCAGGGATCAGCTGCATATACTAATATAAGTTCCACTACATTAGGCAGTTAGGAGGTCAGATGCTGGTTCCTCTGCTTAGGAGCTGTTATAATTGGAACAAGTGCTTTAACTTAGTTTCTTATATGAAAACAAGAGTAAAAGAAAACATACTCAATAGCACTGCTGCCTGGTTAAAAAGAGGGAAAATACAAAGCATACTCTACATTTGTAGTATGGTTTACCTAAAATACTTCATATAATACCTTTAGCACATTTCTTGGACCATCTCAAGCAACTGATATGTGCATCACATTTATTATTCTTTTTATCCTCTCCATAATCTTCCGTGATCCCTGGTGAGGTATGACCTCCCCGAGAGATCACAAGTGAGAAATCTGAACCTCCGAGAAGTAATGTGACTTGACCAAGTTCTTACAGCTAGTGTATATCTAAACTTGGATTAAATTTATGTCTGCCTGACTACAGAGACTTCTTTTTCTATACCATATGCATCCGTACATTTTTCTTTTGACAGAGAGAAAATTATGTCAAACGAGATTAAGTGTCGTACTCCCCTCTATAGAACAGGACAGAAAATTGGCTTTCTCCCCCCAGTCACATTTTCAACTGTGTTTCACAGAAGGCCTTTCTCATTTTTTATTATTATTATAAGAAGGCAGATTGGAAGGATTTGTAAACTAAAACACAGCTGCTAAGTATAAATTTAGGCTTATCAAGATGAGTGTCCCTCTTAACAACATGGTTTCTCAAACTCCTTCCACTTTAAGTTGCTTTTTCACCAGATGTCTCTTGGTGTGCGTGTTTCTTGTACATCAGCAATTTTATTTGCATGCCCTTTTCATGCCACTATTCTGATTTATCACACTTCTCACATTGATTTTCTTCTCTCTCTACTTGTAAAAAGAAAATAGCTGTTTGTGCACAGATGGTGGATGCTGTTTAGTATTATCAGAGTAATTCATGTTAAATTTATGAGCTGTTCCTGAGTAGCATTTTAGTGAGGGGCATTCAGAAAGGACACCTCAAAGGGAGGTCATATCTCATCTTTTAACCTGTTTCCTTTGGTGTTTTTCCCCTGAGAGCTCAAGTATTGGCAAGCTGTTTAAATTTCAGCTATGTATTTTGTTTACTTCAATAGTGGAACTTTGCAACCATCTAGTAGAGTTAAAGGAGGGAGGCACACACATTTCCCAGGAATCATTGGAGGTTATTGTTAACTCATAACAAAATGAATGAGTGGAAGTGAGAGTGAAATATTCTAATCATGATTCTTTCCTTCCTTCCACTTTTGCTTCCTTCTACATATTTTTATTGAGTACAGAAATGCTTATAATGGTATTATCCAAATACTCTTGCTTATAATAAACCAAGAGTAACTACAAGGAAAACTTATTCTTAATTTGCAAGTGACTTCATCAATAAATTCCAATATCATGCTAACACAATTCTAATGTCCACTTATTTCAGTAAAGTTATTTAAGTGTTTCCATTTCCAGAGGATGTGTTGATTTGCAGTAAGGATAAAAGACATTGGTTTCCAGAAACAAATTGGGCTTAGTTCTCTATTACACATATTCATATATCAGCCTGAAACCTTCCTAAGGCTTTGCCTGATTGTTTTGTTTTTGGTTGGTTGTATGTGTGTCTCACTATACTTATTAGCTATAGAAGAGACATTAAATGTTATTTAAGAAGTAAAAATTGCAATGTAGATAAGTTCCCTTATTTCTGCTTTAATCTCTTGAAGAAAAAAATAGAAAAGGTGTATTTTCAGTGTTTAAAAGACCATAAGGTATTGGGTACATATCCAAATGCCTTGAATGAATGAATGAAGAAGGAAAGAAGGAAAGAAAGAGAAGAAAGAGAAGCAAGAAAGAAGCAAGCAAGCAAGCAAGCAAGCAGGCACATGTTATTATGGAGGGTAGACCTTTGGTTGGAAAGAACAAGTTTTAATGATCCATTCCTCAAACACATCAACCACAAAAGGTTAAATGGAGTTCTTTTTGGTTAATTGCTTCTTTGGATCTTCTCCCACACTTATTTTCTTCAGTCATTCATGTCCAAATGTAGATCTTTTAAGTACTGTCAGTATATTTTCTTTCCTTTTTAAAAAGTGAATATAAAACATGTTGGATAGTCAGTTTTATTGAGGTTCTAAGAATGTTTTTGAGTGATTCATAGTAATTTAAATCCTTTGCCTGAAATCTTGGATGTTGCTAAATTTCAGCCTGTAATTTTCTTCCTTTGCTAGATATTGAAGCATATTTTTATGATACCATATTACACTCATTGGAATTGTGAGCCTTTGTAAAGTCGTGCAGATCTTTCCTACTCTACAAAGGAATGCATTTTAAGCAGAAGAAATAGAAGGCTAAATTATGTAGTAGGTAAAAGGAGGGCTGTGGTAAATTGGGAGGGTGAGTATAAAGAGTCCCAAAGCACATGGTTGTGTGCAATGTCAGTAAAATTTAAAATATGCTTGCCAGTCAAATTAAAATTTGTTTGATTTTTAATGATTTTTCCAAAGATGGGAAACTATTAAATATGAAATGTTTATTGAGAGATTTTTGTACATGTGAATTGCACACTTATTTGGAAGGTTTGAATTCTAATTATTCATATCTGCTTAGTATTCTATTATGCCAGCATTCCATCATTTCATCATTTTGACAATCCCATTTCCATGTGATTTCATATCTATATATATTTAAACAAAGCAATTTTATTGATACATATTAATAAAGCATACAATTCATCCAAAGTGTACAATCAATGGAATTTGGTGTAATCACATAGTTCTGCGTCATCACTTCAATCATTGTTAGAGCAATTTCATTATTTCAATAATAATAAAAGATAGACAAACAAGAAAATTACTCACCTCTCAATCTCTGGATGCTTCCACCACTGTACATAGCTGCTGTTTCTGGCTATTCTATTCACAGTATATAATCAATGGCTTTTAGTATAATCACAATGTTGTACATTCATCATCTCAAAAATTTAAAAACAATTTCATTACTCCAAAGAGAAAGACTCCACACCCCTTAGAATTCCTTCCTCAGACCTACATAACCACTAATCTCATTTAATCTTTATAAATTGATTTATATTTACATTTTATATAAATGGAATTATACAATATGTAGTACTCTGTGTCTGTTCTCCTTCACTTAGTATAATTTTTTTTTTGTAGTATAAACTTACATTGTTTAGCTTCAAAGAAAAATGGTCTTATATATGCAATTCTACCCACATTCATACTTCACATAATATATTTCGCATAATATATTTAGTTCATAATATAGGACATTCATACAGTATTTGTCCTTTTGTGTCTGGCTTGCTTCACTCAACATGATGTCCTCCAGGTTCATCCACGTTGTCATATGTTTCATGACTTCATTTTTTCTTACTGCTGCATAATATTCCATCTTGTGTATACTCCATAATTTGTTTATCCATTCATCGGTTTATGGATACCTGGGTTGTTTCCAACTTTTGACTATTGTGAATAACACTGCTATGAACATTGGTGTGCAGATGTCTATTTTTGTCAATGCTCTCAGTTCTTCTGCATATATACCTAGCAATGGTATTGCCAGGTCCATGGCAAGTCTATATTCAAATTCCTTAGGAACTGCCAAACCATCTTCCACAGTGTCTGTACCATTCCACGTTTCCACCAACAGTGAATCAGCATTCCTATTTCTCCACATCCTCTCCAACATTTACAATTTTCTGACTTTTTAGTAGTAGCCAGTCCAGTAGGTGTGAACTGTTATCTCATTGTAGTTTTGATTTTCATTTCTCTAATCGCTACTGATGTTGAATATTTCTTTATGTGTTCCTTCACCATTTGTATTTCTTCTTTGGGCAGTTATTTTTTCAAGTCTTTTGCCCATTTTTTAAAGATTTATTTAATTTATTTATTTATTTCACCCTACCCCCCTTGTTGTTAGCACTTGCTGTGTCTGTCTTCCGTGTTTCTTTTTTTTAGGAGGCACTGGGAGCCAAACCCGTGGGAGGGAAGTGCCTAATTGCTTGAACCACCTCCGCTCCCTGCTTTGTGGTGTCTCTCATTGTTTTTCCTCCCCATGTCTCTTGTTGCATCACCTTGTTGCGTCAGCTTGCCACGCCTCCTGTCGCGCCAGCTTGCTGTCTTCTATAGGAGGCACCAGGATCTGAACCAGTGACCTTCCATGTGGTAGATGGGAGCCCAATCGCCTAAGCCACATCCACTTCCCCTTTTGTCCATTTTTTAATCAGATACTTGGTGTTTTTATTGTTGAATTGTTTAATCTTCTTATATATCATGGATATTAAACCCTTATAGGATATGTGATTGTCAAATATTTTCTCTGATTTAGTTGGCTGCCTTTTCACCCTTTTGAGGTGCAAGTGTTGAATTTTGAGGAGATCCCATTTATCTATTTTTCCTTTTATTGCTCGTGCTTTGAGCATAAGGTTTAAGAAACTACTGCCTACCACAAGATCTTGAAGATGTTTTCCTACACCTTCTTCTAGGAGTTTTATGGTTGTTTTTATATTTAAGTCCTTGATCCATTTTGAGTTAATTTTTGTATAAGGTGTGAGATAGGGGTCCTCTTTCTTTCTTTCGGATATGGCTATCCATTCCCCCAGCATCATTTGTTGAGTAGAATGTACTGGTCCAGCTGAGTGGGCTTAACAGCATTGTCAAAAACCACTTGATTATAGATGGGAAGGTCAATTTCTGAATTCTCTATTTGGTTCCATCGGTCAATCTGTCTGTCATGATGCCAGTACCAGGCTGTTTTTACCACTGTAGCTAAGTAATATGCTTTAAAGTAAGGAAGTGAGAGTCCTCCAAGTTCATTCTTCCTTTTAAAGACATTTTTGTCTATTTGGGGCCCCTTAGCCTTTTAAATAAATTTGATTATTGGCTTTTTGATTTCTGCAAAAAAGACTTTTGGGATTTTTATTGGGATTGCATATAATCTGTAAATCAGTTTGGGTAGAATTGACATCTTGACAATATTTAGTCTTCTAATCCATGAACATGGAATGTCCTTCCATTTATTTAAGTCTTCTTTGGTTTCTTTTAGCAATGTTTTGTAGTTTTCTGAATATAGGTCCTCTATGTCCTTGGTTAAGTTTATTCCTAAATGTTTGATTGTTTTAGTCGCTATTATAAATGGAATTTTTTTTTCTGATTTCCTCCTAAGATTGCACATCAGTAGTGTATAGAAACACTATTGATTTTTGCATATTAACCTTGTATCCTGCCACTTTGCTGAACTCGTCTATTAATTCTAGTAGCTCTGTTGTGGATTTTTCAGGATTTTCTAGATATAAGATCATGTCATCAGCATATAGTGAAAGTTTTACTTCTTCCGTTCTTATTTGGGTGCCTTTTATTCCTTTGTCTAGCCTAATAGCTTTAACTAGAACTTCTAGCACAATATTGAATAATAATGGTGACAGTGGACATCCTTGTCTTGTTCCTGATCTCAGCAGGAAAGCTTTCAGTCTTTCAACATTGAGTATAATGCTAGCTATAGGTTTTTCATATGTAAAGTTTACCATATTGAGAAAGCTTCCTTCTATTCCTGTCTTTTGGAGTGTTTTTATCAAGAAAGGGTGCTGTATTTTGTCAAATACCATTTCTGCACCAATAGAGAGGATCATGTGATTTTTTCCTTCAATTTATCAATATGGTTTATTACACTAATTGATTTTCTTGTGTTGAACCACCCTTGCATACCTGGGATAAAACCCAATTGATCGGTGTGTATAATTCTTTTAATATGCTTTTGGATTATATTTGCAAGTATTTTGTTGAGGATTTTTGCATCTATATTCATTAGAGATATTGGTCTGTAATTTTCTTTTTTCATAGTATCTTTATCTGTTTTGGTATTAGGGTGATGTTGGCCTCATAGAATGAGTTTGGTAGCATTCTTTCCTGTTCAATTTTTTGGAAGAGCTTGAGCAAGATCAATATTAGTTCATCTTTGAGTGATTGGTAGAATTCACCTGTGAAGCCATCTGGTCCTGGGCTTTTTATCTTTGGGAGATTTTTGATGACTGTTTCTATCTCTTCACTTGTGATTGGTTTGTTGAGGTCTTCTATTTCTGCCAAAGTCACTGTAGGTGGTTCATATGTTTCTAGGAATTTGTCCATTTCGTCTATATTTTCTAGGTTTTTGGCATATAGTTTTTCACAGTATCCTCTTATGATCATTCTGTTTTTCTTATGGGTTCAGTGGTAATGTTGCCTTTCTCATATCTGATTTTATTTGTGTCTTCTCTCTTATTTTCTTTGTCAGTCCAACTAAGGGTTTGTCAATTTTCTTGATCTTCTCAAAGAATTAATTTTTGGTTTTGTTGATTCTATTTTTTTGTTGTTGTTGTTCTTGATTTCATTTATTTCTGCTCTGATCTTTACTATTTCTTTCCTTCAGCTTGGTTTGGGATTAGTTTGCTGTTCTTTTTCTCCTTCTCCCAGGTGTGCAGTTAGATAGTCAATTTTAGCTCTTTTTTCTTTTTTCTTGTAAGCACTGGGGGCTATAAGGTTCCCTCTTGGCACTGCCTTTGCAGTGTCCCATAGGTTTTGATATGTTGGGTTCTCATTTTCATTCATCTCAAGATATTTGCTGAATTCCCTTGCAAATTCTTCTTTGATCCACTGATTGTTTTAAGAGTGTGTTGTGGGAAGCGGATGTGGCTCAGGTGATTATGCTCCTGCCTACCACATGGGAGGGCCATGGTTTGGTTCCTGGTGCCTCCTAGAGAAGACAGGAAGCTGGTGTGATGGGCAGGCATGGCAAACTGACACAACAAGACAACACAACAAGAGACACAAGAAGAAAAACATAGTGAGAGACAAAACAAAGCTGGGGGCAGAGGTTCCTTGTGCCTCCTAAAGAAGACAAGCAAGACAGTGAGCTGATGTGATGAGCAGGCATGGCAAGCTGACGCAACAAGATGATGCAACAAGAGACAAGAAGAACAAAACATAATGAGAGACACAACAAAGCAGGGAACGGAGATGGCTTGTGATTAGGCGCCTCCCACCCACATTGGAGGTCCTGGATTCAGTTCCTGGTGCCTCCTAAAGAAATAAAAAAAGAAAATGAACAGACACAGCAAGTGTAAACAATGAGGGGGTGGGGAGAAATAAATAAATAAAACAAATCTTAAAAAAAAAAGAGTATATTGTTTAATCTCAATATATTTAGGAATTTTCCCTTTTTCCTTCCATTATTGATTTCTAGCTTCATTCTGTTATTATCAGAGAAAGTGTTTTGTATAATTTCAATCTTTTTAAATTTATTGAGACTTGAATTATGACCCAACATATGCTCTATCTTAGAGAAGGATCTCTGAGCACTTGAAAAGAATGTATATCCTGCTGTTTTGGGGGGCAATGCTCTATAGATGTCTGTTAGGTTTAGTTCATTTATCATATTATTCAAGCTCTCTATTTATCTTCTGTCCAGATGTTCTTTCCAATATTGGGAGTGATGTATTGAAGTCTCCAACTATTATTGTAGAGACATCTGTTTCTCTCTTCATCTTTGCCAGTGTGTGCCTCATGTATCTTGGGGCACTGAGGTTAGGTGCATAAATATTTGGAATAGTTATTTTTTCTTGTTGAATTGCCTCTTTTATTAATATATAGTGACCTTCTTCATCCCTTATAACAGTTTTGCATTTAAAATCTCTTTTGTCTGATATTAGTAGTGCTACTCCAGCTCTTTTTTGGTTACTGTTTTCCTGGAATATCTTTTTCCAACCTTTCACTTTTAACCTGGTTGTGTCCTTATGTCTGAGGTGAGTCTCTTGTAGACAACATATAGATTGCTCATATTTTTTATCTATTCTATCAGTATGCGTCTTTTGATTGGGGAGTCCAAGCCATTAAAATTCAATGTTATAAAGGTAAATGCATTATTTACTTCATCTATTTTACCTTTGGCTTTCTGTTGTCATATTGTACTTTAGTCTATCTTTTTTACCCTTTCTAATAACCTTCGTTTCTACACTCTTCTCCAAGTCTCTCCCCCTTGTTTTCTGCTTTCATGCTGCAGTACTCCCTTTAGTATCTCTTGTAATTCTGATCTTTTGGTAACATATTCTATCAGTGTTTATTTGTTTGTGAAGACTCTGAACTCACCCTCATTTTTGAAGGACAGCTTTGCTGGATACAGAATTCTTGGCTGGCTATTTTTCTCTTTCAATACCTTAACTACATCATACCACCTTCTTTTCTCCTCCGTGGTTTCTGCTGAGAGGTCAGCACTTAATCTTATTGAATGTCCCATGTATGTGATGGTTTGCTTTTCTCTTGCTGCTTTTAGAATCTACTCTTTATCTCTGGTATTTATCATTCTGAATAGTAGGTGTCCCAGTGTAGGTCTGTTCATGTTTATTCTGTTTGGGGTGCGTTGACCTTCTTGGATATTGATATTCATGCCTTTCATAAGGATGGAGAAGTTCTCAGTCATTATTTCCTCAAATATTCTTTCTGTACCTTTTCTATTTTCTTCTTCTGGGAGACCAATAATGCATATGTTTTTGTGTTTCGCATTGCCATTCAATTCCCTGAGACCCTGTTCCTTTTTTTCCATTCTCTTCTCTTTCTGTTCTCCTGTTTTTTCCAGTTCAGATGTTCTGTCTTTGAAATCAGTAATTCTGTCCTCAGGGAATTCAAATCTGCTTTTATGTGCCTCTAACATATTTTTAATCTCATCCATTATGCCTTTCATTCCCATAAGATCTGTTACTTTTTTTGCAGACTTTCAAATTGTTCTTTATGGTCACCCAGTGTCTTCTTAATGTCCTTTATCTCTTTAGTCATGTTTTCTTTCAATTCCTTAAGTTGATTTAGGAGAGTTGTCTGATTATCATTGATTAATTATCTTAAATCCTGAATCTCTTCAGGATATTTGGTTTGCTCCTTTGGCTTGGCCATCCCTTCCTGTTTTCGAGTATGGCATTTGATGTGTTGGTGAATTTACTCATGGTCAATTTCTCTCTCTTGTCTATTATTATTTTTTCACAGCCCCTTTTTGATATTTGGTTCAACTTATCCTAAGTCTTTAAAATTGTCCAGCTTAAGTTATCAAAATTATGCTAGGGACTCACTAGTGGGGTACAGACTTTCTCCCAGGGGTGGGGTAAAGCGAGCTCTAAAAGCGGTTTTTGTCCATATAATTTCCAGACTGGACAGCAGATGGTGTACGTTGGCACACCTTTCCACAGAGGTGTATCTCTCTCGGTTTTCCTTTGTTTTCATCTGGCCAGAGCTGAGATTCAAAGCATGCTCTTCTGGCTGAATTTGCTGAAGAAAAGCCCCCCAACTCCCCCTTCCTTCTTTCTTGTAACAGCTGACAGGAAGGAAGATGTCTGCCCCCCTCTCAGTCAGCTGCAATGAGCCAGAGGTTTTACTCCCACTGAATATCTCAGGGGTGGGAGAGGGGAGCCCTTCCCATCGGCTGGGAGGATTAGTAACTCAGTTTGCTGTTTTGGCTTCTTCTTCTCTATGTCCCTCACTCTTCTGGGAGTTGTGAAGCACTGTCCAAAGCAGGTCCCTCAGGCAGCTTTTGGCTCTTTCTCTGTTGTTTTTGTGAGAGAGCTGAGCCTTCTCTGCCTAATCCAATGCCATTTTCCCACAACCCATATCTATTTTTAAAATTCTCTTTTACTTGTGCAACTTTGAGTTTAAAAAAATCAAATGTAATTCAAAGTCTTTTGTCAAAATGGCCGTGGACAACTCTTTTGACTTATCATAATGTTTCTTACTATGTCTGAACACATCACATACATTATTGATGCTATTGATTTTACCTTTTATTTCCTGATTGCAAATAATATGTTTATTTTAGAATATTTAGAATGTACAGAAACTTACATAGAAATATTACACTTTACAGTAATCCCAGTGCTTGGAATAATGACTGTTAACATAAAACATTTTCTTGTATAGCTTCTAAGTTCTTTCATTTTCTCATGTCTCATACATACACATGAAATCTGGGTTGTACACAAAATTTATGTCTGCTGTTTTCTCTTAATGACATACAATGAAACTTTTCCCAAGTTACTATGTATTTTCGTACATATATTGGAATCTGTGTTATATACAATATTTATACCTGCCATTTTCTCTTAATCACATATAGTGAAACTTTTCCCAAGTTACTATATATTTTTCTAACACATTACTTTTATTTTTTTAACACATTACTTTAATCACTTTATTATATCCTATCATATGGAATATACCTTATTGTATACTACCAGAGAGATAAACCATAATTAATTTCATTAAACTTTGTTTCAAGATGCTTATTGCCTCTACATTTTTGTATGTCTGGTTAACCCAACTGGAAGTTGTCTTCTACTTCATGGTCCAAATCATACCTGAATGAAGATTTTGCTTTCACAAATTTTTTTGTGGTCACAATACCTGAACCTTCTTACTCTGCCCAACCATTGTTCTTGTCTCTTCCATTATTGTGTCCTACCATAATATTTCTTCTATTATTGCATTGAAAGGCCACATAAATGCTTTATCATAGTTCAAAAAAGGAAACTGTTTGAGGCAAGAGCCTTTAGAGTAGTACTTTAGATGTTATGATGTTTTAAAAGCATTTATGTTGATTTGTTTTGAAGGTGAAAGAAGTCTATATATTTATGATTTCATCCTTTTACATAGTAATGCACTTGGAAGCTGTATTAGTTTAGCCTCTGTCTGAGAGAGATTTTGGAGACTATCAAATTCAACTCTTAATTTCTCCTAGAAATACTAAATTAATTGTTCAAGGTTATCTGATTAGTTAATGGCATAGACAGGACTAGAAACCATTTTTTATCTCCTTATGATTTTTCTACAGAGAACTGACCAACTCTGTTGCTAAAGTAAGATAAGCTTTGTTGTTGATTTAATCTCCAAGTGTGTCAGTTAACTTCAGTTGTTTTTATAACAGCAGGCAAAATTTTTTATTCTAACAGCTATAACCTTATTTTTCGAAATATGGAGAAAGCATAGAGTTGGAGATTAGTCATTATTACTACTACTGCAGAAATAACTCAAATGTCCTATTGATATTATTAGTTTTATCTTTACATATAAGTGACACAGATAACTAGTGTGGCCAAGGAAGTGGTTGGTGGGGTTGGGGCAAAGGAGGTGAAGCAGAGGAGGTGAAGTTGCCTTGGCCAAGGTGTCAGGGTAGAGGAGGTAGCTGCTATGGTCAGGAGATTGTTGACACACAGGGAGATTGAGCAAATCAGCAAATAGACTCAGGATAATGGGAGCCAGGCTTTCCCTATTGGAGAAAGTGATTACAAATATGGAAAGGGAGAAGGCCAGGAGATGCTGCTTTTGTTTTGCTTTAAGCCCTGTAGAAGGATTTGACTTTTTATAACTATACACATATTTTTCAAATTTGGAGAAAATTTACAAGAGTACTAGATTCCCCAACTGTTACCATTTATCACTTTTACGTTCTCTTTTTCTAGGAAGTTAGAGACATGATGTCTCATTACTCCTAAATAGGTCTGTATTTTCTAAAAACAAGTATCCTTTCCTACATAACGACAGTATAAATATCCAAATCAGGAAATTAGCACTGACATATACCATTGTCTAATCCACAGACACATTCAGGTTTCTCCTCTTGTCCCAATAAAATCCTTTAGAGACAGAAACACTTCTCCCCCTGTGGTCCAGGGTCCAATTCAGGATCATGTATTGCTTTTAGCTATTATGTCTCTTTGGTCTTCTTCAATCTGGAACAGTTCCTAATATTTCTTTTTCTATCATGACATTGATATTTTTGAAGCTATTTTATAAGCACTGTCCCCACCCCTCAAATATATACATATATTTTTTATCCTCTCATCATCTTATTATATCACCAGTTCTAAATAAATCCAGTATTAAGAGCAATTTAATTTTATTCACAACCATACCATATAGAGAACTATGATTACATTTTCGTTCTTGTAGAGCTTTTTGTTTTCCTGAGAGTTCAGAATTCCTTTTTTTTTTTTTTAGGAAGTATCCGGGATAGAACTCAGGACCTCATACATGGGAAGCAGGCGCTCAACCATTGAGCAACATCTGCTCCCTATAATTCCTTCTTCATTCTTTCACCCTCTCTCTTTCTCTTCCTTCCCTTTCTCCCTCTCTTGCTTTCTCCTTTCCTCTTGGTTTTCGCGGTATCAATCACAATTCTTCTCCATAATCTAATAAAAGTGTGCTTTTTTTCTCATTATGTTTAAATACATCAAGTAGTCTGTCAATTTCCTTCCTTTCTCCTACCCTCTCCTTCCCTTATTTCCTTCTTTCTTTCTCTTATTTCCATCCCTCCTTCCATCATTTTACTTCCTCTTTTCTTTCCCTCCCTACCTCCTTCCTTTGTCCCTCTTTTTATTATTTTTCCCTTTTCATCTCCCTACCTCCCTGATGACTCTATCTCCCTGGTACAGTCTGTATAGATTGTTCTCTAGGTCTCTGCACAGCCTTCAACCTGGGACTTTCTTACTATTATCCAGTGAATTCCTTTTACTTCTCTCTTCTGCTAGGTCTCCTATTTGTAGATCCCATTTCTTCTTCTTCTTTTTGGTGTATGCCCTAATTTTGGAGAAGTAAAGAAGCTTCTAAAGAACAGATAGGCAGGTTAGTTTTTGAAATCATGCATGTCTGAAACGACTTGGATAACACTTGGATAACAATTATGCCTAGTTACAGAGTTCTCAGTGGCAAGTATTTTTCTCTCAAAATTTTGAAGGCATTACTTTATTGCCATTTGGTTTTGAGTGTTGCTCTTGAGAAATGTGATGTCATTCTGATTCCCAAGATCCTTATTGTATTTTACCTGTTTATATTCTCTCTGGTAGCTTTTAGAATTTTTATTTAAGTCTTTACTATTTGAAATGGCATGATGATGGCAGTTAGAAGGAATGCTACCTATCCCACTCTTGTCCCTTTCATTTTGTGGGAGACTGACAGGGCCCTATCATCTGGAAATGATTCAGTTTAGGACGTTTCCCTATATTATTGCTTTAATAATTTCCTCTTCTCCATTTTTGAAATTCCTTTTATTCAGGCACTGTCTGCCTGGATCCTTTAATTTTTAAAAGTCCTTTCTGTCTCATTAGCCATCTCTTTTTCTTTGAGTTCAACTTAGTGGGAGAATTCTTGCATTTTATCTTTTAAACCTTTTTATCCTGCTAAAATATTTTAATTTCCATGAATCCTATTTTTTTTTCTGATGTTATCTGAATGATCTTTTTTATAATACCATGTTGTCATTCATGGATTTAATATCTTCTCATCTCTGATGATTTTGTGGAGTTTTGTTTTATTTACTTTTTAGTGTTCTGCTCTTTTTATTGCATTTGCTTCCTTTGATTTTCTTATTTTTGTTTCTTTGTGACTTTTTCTTTCATGTTAGAGGTTTTTCTCATGTTTGATGTTTCCTACACCTGATACTTTTTTAAAAAGCTGAGTACACATTCTGCATTCATGGTAGAGGCTTTTTTGTAGAGTGATTATGTAGAGACTTGGTTATTAATTCATTAGGAGACTCCTGTCAGCTTTCTCTGGGCCTGGTCCCCTAAAGGAGGAAACCTCCAACCACTGAGTGGGGAGTTGCACCTTGCTGCCAGTGTTTTTGAGGGCTAAGTGATGGAGGAGGGCCAGATATATTTCCATCTGGTAAGTAGGACTTTCACTTGATATTTTCATAGAGCACCTCTCCCCATCCTAGCTGGTGCCCTTGAGTCCAGAGACCCTCCAGAAAGTCTTTTTCCAGTTTGTGCCAAATGAGGAATGGGAAGTCACCTGATTGCATGAGGCAAGTGAAGGACTTTAAGTTTCTAAGTCTTTTTAGTTTTATTAGATTATCAACTAATCCTGCTGGTTTAGGTCTACCAGCACTTCTATGTCCACTGGTTCCTGGTACTTCTAATTCCTGAGCCCCGATGGGATTCTCTGTCATGAGTGCTTGATTCCTCCTACTTTACTATTCTCTTCTAGGTTTAGTTTTCAGCTTTCTCTGCACTGCTATTTCAGTTACCTCTTCACAATCAGAGTTCCAGTTTCTAAAAAGTAGACATATCTCATTTGTTATAGTTTCTTCATTATAACCTTGAGGGTTTATGCCTTTTGTTTCTTTCTTTTTGACTGTCACTTTCTGGGGTATGTTTTAAGAGGAAGCAGAGATTAAAATACATGATCGATATACTGTATCTAATCAGAATTCCAATTATCTGATTCTTGACACATTTCACTAATATTGGTTATGCCTAAGAAAACTGTGATTACTACTTTTTTTTACTGATATTGACTTTTGTATGTTTTTTTTTTTTTCTTTAGGATGCTTCACTGATAGACATGAATTCTTTCAGCCCTGTGATGCCAACATCCCCTTTATCAATGATAAACCAAATCAAGTTTGAAGATGAGCCAGATTTGAAGGATCTCTTCATTACAGTTGATGAACCTGAAAGCCATGTTACTACAATTGAAACTTTCATTACTTATAGGATTATTACTAAGGTAAACATGTAATGAACATTTTCTTGAATACAGCTGCTGCCTTTGAACTTTTGGAAGTGCTTCTTATTCATTATAATTCTCAGCATTACAGAATCTGAGCTGAATTGACTGCTATTTTTTCAACCATTTTGAGTAAGACATTACATTTTATCTGTCATTCACTTGTTTTCTAGGAAGTCAGTGAAATTCAAAGTAACTTAAGAAATAGTGTCTCATTTTATAGTAATTGTGCTTTTTGGAATAAGGACATTCAGTTTTTAGTTTTAAAAGTTCTAACTTGGAAAAGAAGAGCTTCAGGTTGCTAATAAGGAAAATGACTAATTAAAAACAACGTAATATTTTGTACTCTTGTTTCTTACGAAGATTACAAAAATTAATTTTATTTAATTTTCAAATAGGAGCAAGTGGGCCATTTTATCTTAAATATGTATGCTGTTACTTGTCTAGGGCAGAGGGAAATTTTGAACCTAAGTCTTCTTAATCCTAGGCAAGGGTCTGCAAAAAGACAGTTTATCTTCCACAAAATAAAGCAACCAAATAGTATAACCTGTGCTTTCTTTAAAGAAGTCTTTATATAATGGCAGCCTTTAATGTATATTCCTTACATGTTCAGGAAACCTTACCCTAGCCCTGTGTGGTTCATAAATGTACATCACTTTTGTAACTGAAAAGGTTCTAGACTGTCTTCCCATAATCACTTCTTCTAATGCAATTTCTTTTTTTTTTTTATTTATTTTCTTATTTATTTATTTATATATACACTCTATATTTATGCACATTAAATATTTATACATGCTATTTATATAAAATGTTTATACACATACATACATGTATACATATATATACTTACACATAATATAAAGAAATTTATTTTTTAAAAATTGACTCATGCAATTATGAAAGCTGACAAGCTCAAATTCACAGGGAGGACTAGTACGCTGGAAAATCTTTCTACACTCCTGCTTAGTGTTTCTTAAACATGTATTGATCTGATCTTTTCACTCAAATACTTAAACTTTTTTCCTTGGCTGCTCATTTCCTACAGAACAGAGTGCACACTCCTTTATATGACATCTAAAGAGCTTCTCAGTCTGGTGCCAACTTACCATCTTATTCCCCACATTCAATGCCCTGCTCTCCACTCATATAGAACGACTTCTGTTTTCTGAATATTCTAGGATATTTCTGGCTCTTATGACTTTGCACGTGCTTTTCCTTTCTTCCTTGTGTTTTCTTTGCCCTCTTAAATAGAAGAGGGCAAAGAAAAAAATTTATTTTTTCAAGATACAACTCACAATGTTGCCTGTCTGTGAAGACTTCTCTTGTGTCTTCCCTGACCCTAGCTGAAGTCGTCGCCTTTCCTCTTTTTCCATAGTGTTCTAAATAAAACTCTTATAGAATGTAAAGCATTAGAATCAGTATAACAAATAAACTGAAAGCATATAGTTAATCCCTCTAAACCTCAGTTATTTTCATTTATAAAACTGAGATGATAATAATACATAGTTCTGTAGATTTTCCAGAATTGGTTTAGGACAGGTAATCTATATAAAGCACTTAGAAAAGTACTTTACACTTAGAAAAGTACTGAACATGGTAAATATTCAGTAATTGCCATTTACCCATATGTGAATAGATACCTATGTATTTATTTGTATTTGTTCCCAAAGAGTCTGTAAGCATCTCAGGGATAGTAACTGTATCTTATTTATTGGAATGATAATTCTAAGCACAGTGCTTAAGACATAGTAAGTAAACAATTTAAGTTTGGTGAATGAGTGAGTGAAGGAATTTATAGTATCATAGTCATTTTAAGAGGTAGTGGAACAAGATAGCATGAGGTTGAATCTTTATTCTTCCCCCTTTTGGCAATGTATCCTGGCATTTAATTAACTTCTCAATGCTTTAGTTGCCTCATTTGTAACAGAACTACCCTAATAGAGTCTTTGTGAAAATTAAAAGTGTTTGTACACGTATACTGGTAAAAATAGAGCCAAGTTTCTCCTAATTGCTGGTATAATTATAATCCTTCATTATCATTGTCCTTCTTAGCAAAGAATTTGTGAAACTGAAATATTTTCCCATCATTTGTTTCTTTCAGAAAGATACTCATAAGCCGTTCAATAGATTTCATTCTGATCATAGACATACAAGTCTTAGTTATCCATATTTACATCATACTTTAAATCAACTGCTCTTGTTATAAGTAGTAGTATTAGTAATAATAATAATAATAATACAATGTATAAAACTACCTAATATTTATTGTGTGCCAGGCACTATTCTAACACTTTATATATATAACTCATTTAAGCTCAGCAGTTTTGTAAGGTAGATATTATGATTGCTTCTTCCCTCCCCGTTTTATGAATGGGGGCACTGAAACTCAGTAACTTGCCAAAGGTTACACAACATATTACTTGGCTGAGCTGAGATTTAAACCCAGAGAGTTTACTTTCATACAGGACAATTTTGCTATTATATTTTTAAGTGTCTGTATATGTTTATAGCAGCTGTATTTTAGTTTAAATATTACAAACTAAATTCCCTTGTTCTACTTCTCATTACTTTGACTATATCCTAGTATATAGACTATACTTGTATATACTGAAATATGCATTATGGATACAAATATAAAAACATTTAGTAGATTAAAATTATCTTATCAAAATATAATCCTTGTTATTTATCATCATTTATTCAAAATAGCTTATTGAGCACCAATTATGTCGTAGCTACTGTGCTTTTGTGTATTGAGAATACATCAGTGATCGAGATGGACATATCTTCTGCCTTAATGAGCTTCAATCTAGGGGTAGTGATGGAGATTAAACAATTAATTACATTCTTAGTTACTTAATAACAGTTGTAAATGCTATGAAGGATATTATGAGCATTTATAGTGAGGGTACCTCATCTCATTTGTATATTCAGAGGTGGCTTCCCTGTGGAAGTTTTAGTTTTATAAATATGTGTATTCATGGACACAAAGACTATAAGAGGAAATGCATCTATATATATATAGGGAGCGAGAGAGAGAGAGAGAGAGAGAGATGTACATTGACAGTCTACTACTTAGGAATATTTAAGAATGATTCAACTATAAATAAATTGTATAACGGAAACCATGGTCCTGGCATCTGTTCCCCTTATGGGAAATTACCCTTTATTTCCAAGTTAGAATATCTAAGGAGACTGCCTTCTCTTTTGGAGATTAGAGGATTAGAGATGTACCTTCCCTTAACACATATAGAAGCAAGAACTAAGAGGTTTAACAAATGACTTTCTTCCCACATCCTCTTGGTGAAAACATACCCTTAGGTGCCTGCTACATGCAAATAGGGATGAAGGTGTGTCTTGTTTTTTTTTTTTGATTATAAAAATGTCTTCTTTAATCAAGGGTTTTAATATGGAAAAAATATCTTGAATAAAATGGTAAGTTTCCAATTCACTGAAACGTAAAGCCACAAGTCACCACACATAACACCCGGCTGGGAAAAAAAACAAAACAGCAAATTTACACAATCCCTGGAACTGAACCATGGCCCTTATTCTCAGATGTTTCCTCCATCTGCCAGGTGTGTTCTGCTGTATACATGGCTTCTGGGGACACACTGAGCTGAGGCTGTGGCTCACAGACCACTCATCTGGCTGGGCGGTGGTGGTAGTGGCTCTGCTCAAGAGGCAAAGCAGTCACCGCACATTCAAACAGTATATTGAACATCCTTTAAATATCAAAGTGAGAAACAAGAAGGCAATATTATCAGAAAGATGTTAGCAAGCAAGGACAGTTGTATACAGCTTGAAGCTGGAAAATGGCTCCCTAGCTTCATTTCTTTGGCTTCTTGGGCAATGGCCTCCGGAATAGCAAAATATGAGGGTCTGGTTCATGGATCATATAATGGACCCATCCCTGACTCTGCTGGACGCCAAGATTCCTCCATTCTGATTCAGACATCAAATGGGTTTTAGGGACCAGCTTGGCTATGTCCTTCGGCAACATGACATGCCGGTACTCGAATTCCCCATCGTCGTATTTGTCCGAATAGTAAATTTGTTTGTGTGACATGATCGCTCTGACTGAGGGCCCTCAGCCCTGTGCCGCCAACCTCCAAACAACTCCAAGGTGTGTCCTTGATTAGCTTAATTGACTGCTAGGATTCATTTTCTCTCAAAAACAGTCCTCTAAATCCTCAGAGCTTTAGAGTAACTGTTTGCACTTGATAAAATATTGGTGTTTTTTGAATGAATGTGTTCTCCCCCTGCCCCCTCAAGATGGCTCCCTCATCTCTCTGCTCGTTGTCTGCTCGCTGTGTCTGCTCATTGTGTCTGTTGGTTGTCTGCTCATCTTCTTTAGGAGGCACTGGAAACTGAACCCAGGACCTCCTGTGTGGAAGGCAGGTGCCCAACTACTTGAGCCATATCTGCTCCCTGCTCATTGTGTCTGCTCATCTTTTTTAGGAGGCACCAGAAACTGAACCTGGGACCTCCCATGTGGGATACAGGCGCCCAACTGCTTGAGCTACATCCACTCCCCTGAATGAATGTGGAATAGGTCACATGAGTCCCTTAGTCCTAAATTTTAGTTACCTAAGCTATTATGGTCATATATGAAAAATAAACAACCATTTTCTTCCATGGAAAATGGGATTCTGTATCAGAAGCATTATTTGTATTCCAAATGAACTTTGGAACACATGTTTTTTCTAAGTTGGAGATGTATGATCAAATCCAGTATTACTTTGGTTAGGAAACTTGTCTTATCTCCTCATGACCAAATTTGGCCACTTTTGATGGAAGAATGATACTAGTCTGTGCTGTAGGGAAATTAGTCATGATCTGGACCTACCTGATAATACCTTTTCTTCTTGTCATAGTCATACACACACACATACACACACACACACTTTTCAGGAAAAGAATAGTCTTACTAAGAAAGAAGAAAGAGTGCCTTCTCCTTGAGACTACTTATCCTTTGCTTTCTTCTGTTACTGAAGTATGTTGGAAAACTTGTTTAAGTTAAAGACAAAGTGATGAGGATGATATTAACAAATTATTTGACTTGATTTTATATCATCTTTTCTGGGATTTATACCAGAATTTAAAAAAAAAATGTTTATTTAAAGTGTTGGGAATTCTTGAGAACATATATAGCTCAATCTTATTTCAAGTGCCCACTTTGTGGGCGCTTTTATTGTTAATTATGCCAATTTATTTTCATGGAAATTGGTAGTAAACATGTACCTATGTGCCTGACACAAGAAGGAGCTCAATAAGTATTTTTTTTTTTTTTTTTTTTTAAAGATTTTTTATTTATTTATTCATTTATCCCCCCCTTGCTGCTTGTGCTCGCTGGGTCAGCTAACCACGCCGTGCGGGCGGGCTTGCCTTCACCAGGAGGCCCCGGGAACCTAACCCGAGGCCTCCCATATGGTAAACGGGAGCCCTACTGATTGAGCCACAGCCGCTTCCCAATAAGTATTTTTTAATCAGTGATTCTAAACCATGTTTTGTGTATATAAATGAGTATATATGAATGCATGTATTTGTTTATAGTCACACACACCAACTAGTTATATATATTGATAAACTTTTTCTGCAAGATTTAGTTTCCCTATTTTTACCATTTCCACAACTTCTATCATTTTGCATAATAGTTAAGATTCTGTAGTGTTTTGTGAACATTTAGTTTCTTAGACTTCTGCATCTAATTACCATATTCCATGCCCCATTTTTCCCCATTAAAAAGGGAACATTTTGCCAAGATATATTATGTTATTCTTAACATTCATTTTAAAAGAATCAACTTTGGAAAGTATGGTTTTCATGAGCCTTATTTCATGGCAATTAAGATAGCATCTTGTGGGAAGCTGAAGCAGTTGGGGCTGAAGCAGTTGGGCGCATGCCTACCACATAGGAGGTCCCGGGTTCAGTTCCCAGTACCTTCTAAAGAAGACGAACTGATGCAACAAGATGACACAATGAGATGATGCAATGAGTTGATGCAATGAGGAGACACAATGAGGAAATGCAGTGAGAGACACAACTAGCAGGGAGTGGAGGTGGCTCAAGTGATTGGGCTCCTCCCTCCCACATGGGAGGTCCTGGATTTGGTTCCCGGTGCCTCCTAAAAAAGAAGATGAGCAGACACAGAGAGCACACAATGAACAGAGAGCAGACAGCGAGCGCAAAATAACGAGGCAGGGAGAAATAAAACAAATCTTAAAAAAAAAAAAGATAGCATCTTATGACTTGAACTGCTTAATTTTACAATTGTGTCCATCTGTGTAGGTGATATTTCAGGCGAGTGTAAAATATATATGTAATATGTTATTCTATCTTTACTCCTCCAGGGAAAATCTCAAACATCATATTATTATGTGTAATTTTTAATTTGCAAATGTTCAGGTAAATAGGATATTGGTAGGAGTAATATGTTTTCTTGTGGGAAGTTAGTGTGCATTTGATCATCCATGCTTTTGTATTTGGCTTGGGATTCAAGCAATAGAAGTGAGGTTGAAATTGTCCCCATGTTTTCTTTTTGCCATACGTGTTGGCATAGATTTTTGGTTTGTTGAGAATATATATTTTAATGCATTTGCTTAATTTTTAGGAGTTCAGGCATACGACTCTAAATAAAATTCCTTGAGAATTGACAGGGAGATTTTCTTTTCACATAAAATATCCAGTAATAACATTTTTTAAATTGTGGTAAAATCACTCTGTAAAAGGTTAAAATTTTCATATATGAATATCAGATTTTAGCAGAGCAATTTATTTGAGCAAATTCCAGGAAAATATTTTTCTCACTTACACTCAGGTTATTTTCCAAATTATAAAAATAGGACTTTCCTCAAATTCTGAATTCTAATCATCTTGAGAAAAGAAATATATTTGAAACCTAAATTCAGAACACACTTCCTTGTTAGTGAGAAAGTCATGGCAGAGATGATAGAAGTTAAAATCTTGTGGAAGACAGATGGCTGTTGTATGACAGACTTTTCAGTTTGGATTTTAAATTTGAGCATGTTGTTTGATTTCTTTCTGGAAATACTGAAAAGTTTGCTTCGTTTCATCTGCTACATGGGTATATGACTGCAAAAGAAATGTACAGGCTGACAAACACTGAATAATGAGGTTTTATTAATTTTTCTTAGAGACCCATTTATTTCAGAATGTCTAAAATAACATTAGGCAAATGTCTTCTGTCTTATATTGCATGTGTTGTTTTTCCCTACTTTCTCCAGACATCTCGTGGGGAATTTGACTCCAGTGAATTTGAAGTCAGAAGACGTTACCAAGACTTCCTTTGGTTGAAGGGAAAACTTGAAGAAGCACATCCTACCCTGATTATTCCAGTAAGCTTATACATTTTTTTATAAAATAGCTGCTATTTTGTCTTGTGAATCTTCAGAATGTCTAAAAACTAATTTCAGGCCTATGAGTTCAGTGTAATTCCTTTATCTTAGAAACATTTGTTCCTAACTGTTTCAGTCTATGTACAGACTTTTAAAATATTATTGTATGTTATTATTTCTAAATTTTGGTCCTAGCACTGTGAATTTTTTAAAAAAATTATTTTCATAAGAAATGATCATATGTTCAAATAATCTTCCAAAAAGGAAATAGGTGTGGAATTGCTTGTAAATCTGTTGAACATAATTCTCAGATGCCTTTTTTTCCCTCAGCCATTGCCAGAAAAGTTTATAGTGAAAGGAATGGTAGAACGCTTTAATGATGACTTCATTGAGACACGCAGGAAGGCACTGCATAAATTTTTGAACCGAATTGCTGATCACCCAACTTTAACATTTAATGAAGACTTCAAAGTTTTTCTTACTGCACAAGCTTGGGTAAAGAATTTTGATTTATACTCATATAATCCTTTAGTATTTTATGTATATAGTTGGTTGAATGCTTCTTCAGACAGTAGTGTCTTTCAGTTAAGATGGATTTCTTAATTGAAAAAGAATGTTCTTTTAAACATTGGCGAGGGATCCTTCAGCTCTCTGTGTCAGTTCTATGAGCAAACATTACAGAAATCTCATATCTTCCCCACATGCAAATACTCATAGTTCTCTTGATTGATGAATATTTTTTAATGTCAGGGTGCTCCCTGTATATATAGCCAATACTGAACATATACAAATATATTTCTTTTATTGATATTGTTTTGAGTAAGAATTGGCCAGGGCCTTTCAAATTATAACAGTCTTTATTAAATGAATGAATAGACAGAGAGAGAAAGAGAGAGGAAGAGGGAGAGAGCAACAAAGAGGGAGAGAGAATACAATCTCCTTACTTTTCCTTCAGTTATTTAATGTGGAGGGTCTAATTTCTAGTCCAGAAAACTTAGATGTTTCTCTCTCTCTTTTTTTTTTTTTCCTATGAAGTTACAGCTCAGTAAGAAAGATAATGGATAGAACAAGTATTAAACAATTACTGACTGGTATTGAGTTTTTCTCTCTCAGGTTTCACCAAAGTGGTAGAAGTTAAAAAGTGGTTCATCTCAATCTTGGCAGATAGTCTTGCTGTCCTTAAGCCCTTTGTGGCTTATGTGAAATGAGTTTGTGGCCTGACTCCAGACCTTAGAAGCTGTAAGAAACAGTCTCTCTAGTCAACAGTTGCAGTAACAGCTTGCCAGTTGTGACTTATACTGTCTCTGATGATGTTTACTCTGTCAAATGGTGCCACAGCACTCCTGGCTGGTGGGGTTGTCTGGTCAAGGATGGCATCTGTTATTGTCTGCACACAACATCATACGGACTTGGAAATAAGCATGTTTACTTTATATTTCTGTATTATTTTCAGGAAGTAAAATCTGGATAAAGATGAACTATATGTTATTTAATATCTGGTTTAGTAATACATAATATTATTTTCTGTATATTAGGTAGCCAGCAATGTTATTAATAGATTTTTTCTTGTGTATTACTTTTCAACTTCTATTTGACCTAAAACTATGTTCAGCAAATGCTAGAGTCATCATCAAACCCAGTGTCCTCTTTTTTTTCCCCAAATGCTACCATACTTCTGAAGGGATACTTTTGTGCAATGTATCCTTCTATAGCATTTCATCTAATTTGCAAGTTTGTAGCTTTCCCTCATAGGTTGGACTATAAAAGAGCTAGTTACATATTTTATTAAAAATCTTTCTCTACAGACTACCAGCAGTGGAAGTGGTGTCATAATTTACCCCACTTCAGTCAGTCGGTTAAAGAACTATGGTCATGTGGTATCTATTTACAAACTCTCCTAGTGACTTTAAGGAGGCAGTGCAGGTTAATAGTTAACAGTAAAGCCTCTGGAGTCAGACTGCCAGGGTTTCAATCCTTTTTCCACCACTTAATTCCTCTTGGAACTTGAGCTAAAGTTTCTTAAACTTTCTATGCCTCTATTTTCTTCTGGAACATGAGTATAATAATAATAGAGGATTATTATGTCAATGCAAGTATAATGCCTAGAACATATTAGGTTCTTACTATGTGCTAGCTATTATTATAACTAAAGAATTAAGGAAGTTTTCCTTTTCTCTTTTTCAGGTAGTAACTTAGGCCCTGAGAAATCTTCTCTCAATTTTTTTTTTTTATTAAATTCTGTTATAAAATATAGATTGCATATCATGTCATCTTCTTATCTTCTCTAGTATCTCCTTGAGCACTATTTGCGCTGTTAAATCCTGTTCTTTTAAAGATTTGTGCTCTGAGGAAAGATGGTGTACATATTTTACACTAGTACTTTGAAAGGGAATATTATCAAAGAGACTGAGACTTAGAGGAGGAACTAACCTAATAAAACTCATCTCCTTCAAACTAACATTAAAACAGTTCTATGCAATGCTATTACAAAAAGACATCTATGAACCATTTTTATTATCTTTATTTTCTTCTTCTAATTAGATTCTTTTTATTACCAGATCTTGTAATGTTGTTGCTAGCGTCACTAAAAATATTTCATGTTTTGTTTTCTAGGAACTCTCTTCTCACAAGAAGCAAGGGCCTGGATTGCTAAGTCGGATGGGGCAAACAGTCAGAGCTGTTGCATCCTCAATGAGAGGAGTTAAAAACCGCCCAGAGGAGTTCACGGATATGCATAATTTTATTGAAATATTTAGCCAGAAAATAAATTTGATCGATAAAATATCACAGAGAATTTACAAGGAAGAAAAGGGTATGTAGAATCACTGATAGTGGTTTCAAAGTTGTTCATTTTCTTATGGATCATCATATTTGCTGAAGTATGGCAACATTAAGTTAGAATTTCACCTTCAAAGTGGGGTTTATGCCAAGCCATGCTGTGAAAATTTCTAATCCTAAACTATTATGAAGATAGTTATGAGCAGTCCTCAATTGCTTTAATCAATTACTAGATGTTCTAGTTTCCATTTATAGATTATATTGGTAAAATAAGCCCTGAGCTTATGATGGTTTGGGGAGTACTTGGTATCAGTGAAGTTGGTATCACATATTCAACATGGACCATATCTAAAAATCATATAAGTAATCTTTCAGGAAATAGGGTTTCCATATTTTCTAGGAACTTTTTTTGGAACAAGCACTCTATAATAGACTTGTCTATGCATAGCAGATGGATTTATATTTTAGAAAATAGTTTTCTTCTTGTATTTTTCTATCACCATTTCCTTTTCCTATTTTTTGTTATTTCTAGTTTATAAATTAGATTTTATTACACAATTATTTTTTGCTAATTGTAATGAGACATATTTTGCATTTACCATAAATGCCACATTTTATTTTTATTTTTTTAGGATGTACTGGGTACTGAACCCAGGATCTCATACAAATGGAAGCAGGTGCTCAACCACTGAACTGCATCCCCACCCTAAAGGCCTTATTTTGCATTTATCTCACATTCACATTAAAATCCAATGGCTGGTTGAGCAAATATTTCCTCATATATATTGGTTGGAATTGAGATGAAAAATTACTTGAAGATAAGCAGATGTTCCTACTGGTGCTTATTTGTTTATTGTCTATGTTCTCCACTAGACTGTAAGGTTCATGAGGACAAGCAGGGAAAGACTTCTTTTATTTCTATTATCTAGTAAGATAGTAAGTGCTCAGTTAAAATGTGTTCAATAATTGAAAAAAAAATGAATATACATAAGTTTTCAGATGGTCGTAGAAAAATTTGCTTTATTAAGAACCATTGGTTATTAAGAGAGATATAGAAAGAATAATTGGTACAGCTGACTCTACTTTGCCTTTTTTCTGCCTTCCTTTTCTACTTAATGAATGGAATATAGTTTATATATTGGTTGTGTGATTCTAATTCTAAAAGTAGATTCTTCACGCATGGTTAGGTAGTATAGCGATTCAGAGAGGCATGTGGAGATTCTTGACACTTACGAGATGTATAGATTATCAGTATGCTTTATATTGGCTGGAGCAAGGGAAACAGTTTTAAAATCTTTGCTAGACTCTAATGTTTATAAACTGTTCAGAAGGAAAACTGAACTTTGTGGTAGGCTTTATAAATTTGAGCTCTGATTTTCAGGGAGTGAATGTTACTGACCTAAACTTGAGGGGCTCTTTGTCTTTAGTATGTGAAACCAAGATTCCCATCAGAATGATGAGATATTTTCTTTGGTAGCTTTGAGAAATAGTCACTCTTAGTTATGTAGGTCAATTTGTTCATATTCAAATCTGCAGTAGTGCAGATAAGAGATGCGGATGGCAGTGGAAGTAAAGATAGATAGATAGATGAAGATCTCAAAATGCTAGAATGAGTGATTGACTGGCTCTGTGCCGGAATGAGTCTAGGACAATCGCCATAATTTTTGCTTGGACGAATAGTGATTACCATCAAGTAAGACATGCAAGAGAAGAGGGAGAAAGAAGACAAATTTTGCCCATGAGATATTCAGGAGTAGTTATGTAGAAGGCAGTTATATATGTGGTTCTACAGATCAGGAGAAAAATTTAATCTAAAGATATTCTTAATGAGTTGGACTTTAATAAAAAGAAATGGCGTGGTTGTGATATAGCTCCTATGGGTAAGAATTACAAGATGCATGCTCAAGAGATTGTAGCAGTCCTTACATGCTGATTCACAGAGGAGCAATTCTCTGGTTTCATTGTTGATAAGGCTCGTATGTGCCGCGTGGAGATAGAATACATAGCCTTTTGCGTCACAGCCTGTCAAGAGGATGTCAGCTTGTCAGGCCAGGAAATACCAGATATCTAAGCCTCTCTTTCTCATTTACCCATCTGAAACCTGGGACTTCATCCTTGGAGAACAGGATATAGATTAAAAGTTCTAAAGCCTGTGCTTATCCATACGCATTGTACTCCTTGATTCTGCTATTGGCTTGGGAAAGTAGTCATAGATTATAGTAAATAAATAGGCTGTGTGCTAATAAAATTATTTACAGAAACAGGTATGACATCATTTGTCCCGTAGGCTGTAGTTTGCTAACGCCTAGTTAATTCTCACTTTGATGACGTAAAAAAGAAAAAAAAGGAACATAATACAGTTCACAATTTTTTGTTCAGTTAAGAAAATTGATATGTTTATATTGATCTGAGAGCCTGTAAAAATGCTCACTAAATTCTTATCTATAGGGTTTTGCATAGTTCTTATCCTAGTAAATTTGAGCCTAGAGACATAGCAGGAGTCAGATTTGTAATTCCAAAACTATGTAGTGCTCATTCAGAAGTTCATGATAGATGTGCTGATCATAATAATTTATCTTCCAAACCAGGACACTTTTTTGAAAAGGGATATTGTCATTGATTACACCTGGATAGTAGTAATTCAAAGACAAATCAGTATGACCAGTCCATTTAAGGATAAATAATATCCATTTTCTTAACTTCATGTGCAAGAACATGTACAAAATTAGAGAAATAAGGTCCTTTCTTACTGTCTATCATATAGGGATTTTGAAAACATCTGTAAATTGAAGAAGTTATTAAGAAGCCATTAAATTTTTTCTTTTAGAATATTTTGATGAAATGAAAGAATATGGCCCAATTCATATTCTGTGGTCAGCATCAGAAGAGGATCTTGTGGACACCTTAAAAGGTGTTGCCAGCTGCATTGATAAATGCTGTAAGGCCACTGAAAAACGGATGTATGGACTCTCAGAAGCTCTGCTTCCTGTTGTCCATGAGTATGTGCTTTATAGTGAAATGTTAATGGTAAGAACAGATACTTTTACTTTTATCTGACTATAAGCTCTGTAAAGGCAGTCTCTATTTCTGTCTTGTTCACCACTATCTTCCTATCCTAGCAGGATTCTTTGCATGTAGATGGGTGCTAAATATCTGGTCATTGGGTAAATGAATAGATGAATGGAAAAAACTTTAATAAAAGACTGGAATACTCAACAGCAACAAAAATAATGTATAAGATTACTCATAGATTTAAAGGATCCTCGGTCAAGATTTTCTTGGGAAAATGATTAGTTTCTTTGATCTTTTTTATTTTACTTTTTAAAATATTTTAGTGCTTTGGAGATTTCTTTTCAAGAATGAGCTGCTTTCTCTTTTCCAATAAGTATATCAATTTATTGAGTACTATTATGTAGAAAGTTCTTGAGTAGGATCTTGAAGTTTGTTCTGTTGACGTTGCTTCTAAAATGAAAGTCCTTAAGTTAAAGTATTTTTGCTTCACTATTTGAAAAGTCTTTTAGTCCTCTTAAATCAAAGTTCTTTCTTTTAACTCCTTCAGTTCAGGTTCAAGTTTCCATATCTTTGGGATTTAGCAATGCTTTCTACAAAGCTAATGTTCGTATTCTCCTCTGCCTGCAGTCCCTTGTACTATCAAATGGACACTCTTGGGTCATTGGTATTTTAGGGTGGTGGTGGGGGAAGGATTCAACTTGCATTCTGTTATAGGCCATTCCTGCTGTTTATAATTGGAGCCATATCTGGTTTCTGTTTTCCTATAATCTTAATTTCTAGGGTTTTTTTTTTTTTTTAACCTTGTCTCTGTCTTGGTGCTGGGATAATAGATCTACCTCTCACATGTTTAGGTTCTCCTTTGACAGTCATTAAATACTTTGTGGGATATTTCAGGTTTCTGCTGTTACTTGGCTTTATTGAGGTTTCCTATAAACAAACCCTTCCTGCTTCCCTAAGGCCTCTGATGTTTCACTGCTGTGGAGTCTTTTCCTTGTCTTTATCAGTTTCCTTGACTACGTCCTGTGGTTTTACTTCATTATTCATATCCTCCTTGTGAGGGTCTTCAGAAAAATCTGGTTTGTATTATTAAAAATATTATAGGCTACCCCCATTAATAAGATTGTATTTTGTCTTTTATTATGCCAACATGGCAATTTTGATCAGCTCTTTTAAAATCTTGGCTTTAAATGTGTGGGAAAATTACGAGAGCAACCAGAAAGAATTATTTTGTTGGTCTTCAGTTGTATGGTTTTGCAGATATCTAGGGTACAATCAGTAATAGTTATAGTTTGGTGTCCTGGTTCTATTTTGTATTGGAATGTTTTCTTCAGTCTGAGCTAAAAGGATAAAAAATATATGCCTTGACAAAATGATTAAATTTGTATATTTTTCAGTAATTATCTTCTAAAGCAACGTCTTAACTATTTCTACCTATATGAAGCAGAGTTCTTCATATTTAAGAAACAGACTTTAAATAAATGAGACTAAAATTACAGTAGAGAAAGGAAGGGGTTTCTCAATGTAAATAATTACTAAATACTGAAATAAATACAAAAGAATTTGTGATATTGAGTTGAATTTTTCTATTGATTTCCTTGAAAATAGGAGAAATGTTAATCTATTTTGAATGTTTTAAAAGTGATTCCATGTAAACCCACATGTATAAGTCAGCCAAATGGGTGCTGATGTAAAATACCAGAAATTGGTTGGCTTTTATAAAGATATTTATTTGGGGTAGAAGCTTACATTTACCAGGCCATAGAGAGTAAGTTACTTCCCTCACCAAAGTCCGTTGCCATGTGTTGGAGCAAGTTAGCTGCTGGTCTCTGCAAGGGTTCAGCCTTCCTCTTCAGGGTTCATGGTCCCAGCTTCTTCCAATATCAATTGTAGGCTGGGATAAGTCTCGTAGCTCTCCCCAGGGCTTGTTTCTCTCTGGGCCCAGCTGCTAAGGGCTCTGGTCTCTGCAGCTGCAAACTATCAGGCAAATGGCTCATCTCTCTTCCCCGGGCAGCAGGATCCTGTCTAATGAACTGTCTCTCTTCCTCTGTATTCTCCTTCTCTGTACATTTACTTCCCTGGGCTCCAGCATGAAAAACTCCAACTTTCTTCTCTGCCAGGTAGTTTTCTCTCAGCGTCCTATTGATGTGGCCCAATCAAAGCCCTAATCATAATTTAACCAGGTAAAAGTGAAACCTCTGAATTTAATATAATCTAATATGTCCAGAGGAACAGACCAGTTTACAAACATAAGCCAATATCTATTTTTGGAATTCATGAACAATATCAAACTGCTACACCAAAACTTCTCTAACAACAACAAAAAAGTGATTCTAAAACAAAACCAAAAAAAAAAAAAAAGAGTGATTGCACCAGACATAAAACTAGATTGGGTGGTCCTCAAGATCCTTTTTATCCTTCATGTCTCTCAGTTCTCACTGAAATACTGCAGACCTGTGTTATCTGATCTCTATGTAACTGATGACTTCTCTCTTCTCTTCTTCTGTAAAACGCCCGAAGGCTTGGATCTTGTAATGTCCTTCTCTTGTATGTCTTGTATTTCCACTTTCACTGGTTGAATTACTTGCTTAACCAGAATCAGTTGTATTTTTTTCCTTTACCTATTTAGGCAATTTGTGTTCTTTATTAGAATGTCATTACTTAGTAAATATTGTTAAAATCAGCTAAATATGAGTACAAATACAAAGAGAGTCCTTATGTCTATGAAGTTGAAATAGAATGTCTTGAGGGAAAAGTAAGTCATCAAGGGAAAGACATTGTAAAAGATTGGCAACAATTATAAAAGATGTAGATAGATTCTGTGATCAAATTTCTTCATAAGGATGCTTTAAGTTTAAAGACATTGAATTATGAAATCATGCTCATTCAAGAAAACAAGATGGAATTCCTATCAGTCAAAGAAAAGGCCATGATTTCTCATCAACAGCATGGCTAATTAATGAATATTTATACATTTTGAACTAAAATGCTTAAAATGTGACTTCAATTTTCGAATTTCCCACTGTAATTGCCTGTTTTGATTAGTGTCCCTTTGGAGTTGGATAAGAGGGCTGCTACTGATTGTAGATATTTTCAGGTGAGTGCCCCATGGTAACTTCTCAGCTGCAACAAGTTTACAGTATAGAATAAGTTTCTCATGGTCCTGATTTGTTTTGTTGTTTGATGATTTGTTTTGTTCTTTGCTCTTTTTGAAGAATTGTGTATGGCTAGACTGCTCCAATCAAAATTGTGCATATAGTGCTTAAACTGGTAAAAATGTGCATTGGGATAACAGATTTATGAAAAAAGTCCTTCAATACTTGCTTTCAATTTAGCTTTTAAAAATTAAAAAAAAAATTAAGGCCTTATAAAAATCCACAAACGACTGGTTGTAGCTTGAGAGGAGAAGCTATTATATTCTAAAATGTATATTTTTGTTATAGAAAAGTTTAGTATAACTAAATACAACCTATTTTATCCTCATATTTTAATATGAAGGGTGTTATGAAAAGAAGAGACCAAATACAAGCAGAACTGGATTCCAAAGTTGAAGCTTTGACCTATAAAAAGGCAGATACCGATCTGGTAAGTTTTTTTTTTAATATTTTATTTATTTATTTATGCCCCCCTTGCTGCTTGTGCTCGTTGTGTCCATTTTCTGTGTGTTTTTCTGTGTCTGCTTGTCTCCCTTTGTTGGGTAGTCCTGCTGTGTCAGCTCACCAAGCCACATGGGCTGGCTTGCCTTCACCAGGAGGCCCTGGGAATTGAACCCGGGGCCTCCCATGTGGTAAACGGGAGCCCTATCGATTGAGCCACATCCGCTTCCTGGTAAGTTTTTAAGTTTCATAATATAATCATATAGAATTCACCATCTAAAAATTTTGTTAGCTTTGTAGAGCTCCATCACGTGATGGTTTCTGAGCATTCAGTAAGTGATTATAAAATTTCTTCCAAAAAGAACTGAGTGAGCCTGCAAGCTTTAATGATGCCTTTCTGCCTTATATCGTCTCATCCTTAGAGGAAAGTGCGATGTTACTTTTCTAAGAAGGATAAAGTGTATTAGAAAAAGGTATGTAAAGTACCCAGCATTGTTCCAGAAGATTAATAGGTACTTAATAAATAAATAAATCCACCTTGAGCCAACATGGTTTTCCTATACACTTTTTCTGCTTATTCTAAAACCTGTATAAAGGAAGTAGCTTTGTTTTCAGATTTACTCCCTTCCTTAAAATACTTTATTATGGGTATTTTCAAACACACATAAAAAGGAAATCTAATAATATAAAGAACTCTCATATACCTACCATCTGACTACAGCAGTTAACATTTTGCCAAACTTTTATTTTATCTGTTTCTCCCCCATTTATGCATTTAGTCTTTTGCTGAATTATTCTAGAGCAATCCCAGACATTATATTTAGTATTTAATATCTTAGTATTTATTTACTTATTAAATACCTTTTTCCTTATTAAAGAAGTTGTGGGTTTATAGAACAAACATGCATAAAATACAGGATTCCCGTACCCTATCCCACCACCAATACCTTGCACTGATGTGGAGCATTTGTTACAATTGATGATAGCACATTTTTATAATTGTACTATTAACTGAAGTCCATGGTTTAACTTAAGGTTCACTGTGTAGTGTAGTTCCATGGATTTTTATTTTTATTCTGTTACCATATATACAATCTAACATTTCCCCCTTTAATCATGTTCAGATAATATTTCAGTGCTGTTAATTGCATTCACAATATTATGTTACCATCACCACCATTCACTACCAAAACATCTACATCATTCCAAATAGGGACCCTGGACATTTTAAGCCTTAACTTCCCATTCCCTATCCCTATCCCATCCCCTGGTAATCCATATTCTAGATTCTGACTGTATGAGTTTGCTTATTCTAATTGTTTCAAATCAGTGAGATCATACAATATTTGTCCTTTTATGTCTGGCTTACTTCACTCAGCATGATGTCTTCAAGCTTCATCCATGTTGTTGAATTTATCTGGGACTTCATTCTCTTTTGTAACTGAATACTATATTCCATTGTATGTATATACCACATTTTTGTTTATCCATTCACCAGTTTATGGATGCTTAAGTTGCTTCCATCTTTTGGCAATTGTGAATAATGCTGCTATGACCATCATTGTGAAAATACATGTTCCATTCCCTTCTTTCAGTTCTGTTGGGTACATACCTAGAAGTGTGATTGCTGGGTCATATCGTAATTCTTTTTTTTTTTTTTTTTTTCTGTACAGGCATATTTATCTTATTTAATCTTAAAAACAAACTTAATTGTTTCTCCAGTATTCAGAAAGATAAATAAATGAGTACATATTAGTTAAAAGACATGACCAAGATCTTATTGTTAATGAAAAAAAAAAAAAAGAAAAAATCCTTGATGATATTCATAGGTGGGACCTTTTGATTATGTTACTACAGTTAAGGGCCTTTTGAATAGGTTACTTCAGTAAGGCATGGCCCAGGTTGGATTTTTTTTATTTTTTTATTTTTTTTATTTATTTTTTTATTATGGGTAAAAATCAAAATTCTCACAATACATACAAACATTTGCAAAATGATATATAAATATATATGCATATATGTGTATTTGCTTACAAAAATGTTATATATATATATATATATATATATATATATATATATATATACACATATATTTCAAGAGGTGCTTAGATTACCCAAAATATTACACAGAACCCACTGGGATTCCCATGTTGCCCACCTCCCACACCTCCCACCACATCCCACACAAACATCTCCCACAGTGTGGCCCACCACCCTCAATGAACTTACACATCCTGGGGCCTTGCCACCAACCATAGCCCACAGTTCACACTGTAGACCACACTCTCTCCCACTCAGTTCTGAGTGGTGTGTGCTGATTTAAAATGGCCTACATCCGTTGCCACAACAGTACTCAGGACAACCTCCAACTCCCAAAGAAGCCCCTGTATTTCAACTGCTCATCCCCTACCTACCCCAAAAGTGTCAAGTGGCCACTGGCTCCACCTCATTGTTATAATGTCTTGCATTGCTAGAATCACCATATGTGAACAAGAGAATACCATCAATACCACTCTAGTCCATAGTTCTTCCCTCAATCCTGAGGGGACTGGGATGGTGATGTCCACTCCAACTCCAAGTGAGAGAGGGCTTATATCCCATGGATATGGTGGGTGGGATGATCCTGCCTGCAGATGCAGGCCCTCTCCATTCCCTGGGATGGCCATTGCCCATCGTTGTCTCCTCACCAGGTAACTTGGATGAGTCCATTGAGCTGTAGGGTAGGAGTTGCAGCTCCACCTAGATTTCTTGCACACCTGGCACATAGGTAGGTGGGAGGCTCCAGTCTCTGGAAGTATACCTAAAAACTCCAGCATCACATATAGGTTTGAATAGAAGGGACTGGTGAACCATGTGCAGGGAGGACTTATTTGAGTCTAATTCTGTCGCTCTCAGGAGCACAGATTCCAAAATAGAACCCACTGATAAGGCATCAGTCTCTGGGGCTATCCCCCCTTATATAGGACCAGGGTGTCTCCGGAGCTCTCAGGAACCCCACTGAGTGGGGTGATAGGCACTTAGATGTTCTATGAGCTCCTACTGAGGTGTGCGTGGGAGTTACCTCTGGGATGACCTCCCGACTCTCTTTGAAGTCTCTTAGCCACTTGAACTCATTTGTCTTTCCCATTTCCCCCTTTTATTCAAGGTCTTTTTCCAGTTGTGTTGCCAGTTGGCACTTGGTATTAATCCCTCGTTGCCAGGGAGGCTCATCCCCGGGAGTCATGTCCCACGTTGGGGGGAAGGTAATGCAATGATATGCTGAGTTTGGCTTAGAGAGAGGCCACATTTGAGCAACAAGGAGGCTCTCAGGTGGCAACCCTTAGGCACCCCACAACTGCAGGCTAAGTCTCATTTACAAGAGCAAAGACTCACAAGGGTAGTCATCAATAAAAAAAAAAACACATCAGTGGGTCATCCTATTTTGACAGGCACTGTCCCTACACTCAGAGGACTATTGCTCCTCCCTTGGAGACTGTGGCAGAGCTCTCCAGGCTAGGAATTCAGATTCCCTCATTTATTGTGTGATGGTCATATGGTAACTCTATACTTAGCTTTCTGAGGAACTGCCAAACTGTCATCCACAGCAGCTGCACCATTTTACATTGCTACCAGCAATGAATGAGTGTTCTATTTCTCCACATTCTCTCTAAAACTTATTTTCCTTTTTTTTTTTTTTTTTTTTTTTTAAATAGCACCCATTCTATTAGGTATGAAATGGTATTTCGTTGTTATTTGGATTTGCATTTCCCTGATGGCTAATGCTGTTGAGCATCTTTTCATTTGCTTTCTGGCCATTTACATATCTTCTTTGGAGAGATGTCTATTCAAGTCTTTTTCCCATTTCTAATTGAGTGGTTGTTAAGTTGAAGAATTTCTTTATATATTCTAGATATTAAAACCCTTACTAGTATGTGGTTTAATAATATCAAATATTTTCTCTCATTGTATAGGATATTGTTTTACTTTCATGATAAAGTCCTTTGAGGTGCACAAGTTCTTAATTTTGATGAGATCCCATTTATGTATTGGGTGTAAAGTCCAAGAACCCATTGCCTAACACAAAACCCTGGAGATGCTTCCCTACATTTTCTTCTAGGAGTTCGATAGTTTTAACTCATGTTTAGGTCTTTGATCCATTTCAAATTGATTTTTGTGTATGATGTGAGTTAGAACTCCCCCCCCCTTTTTTTTTTCTCAAATGGAGATCCAGTTTCCCAGCACCATTTGTTGAAGAGACTATTCTTTCTCAATTTTGTGATCTCTAACTCCTCATCAAAAATCAGTTGGCCATAAATGTGAGGGTTGATTTCTAGGCTCTCAGTTTAATTCCTTTGGTCTGTATGTCTGTCCTTGTACCTGTACTATGCTGTTTTGATTACTGTGGCATTGTAATAAGTTTTAAGATCAGGAAGTCCTACAATTTCATTCTTCTTTTCCAAGATGTCTTTAGCTAATTGGAGCCCCTTACCCTTCCATATAAATTTGATGATTGGCTTTTCCAATTCTGCAGAGAATGTTTTGATTGGGATTACAATGAATCTATAAATTGCTTTGGGTTAGATTGACATCTTAACAATATATAGTCTCCACTTCATGAACATGGAATGCCCTTCCTTTTATTTAGTTCTTTGATTTCTTTAAGCAATGTTTTGTAGTTTTCTGTGTGCAAATCCTTTACATCCTTGGTTAGATTTATTCCTAGATATTTGATTCTTTTAGTTGCTATCATGAATATATATATATATATATTTGACTTTCCATGTTGATCACAATAATCCTATTAGATTAGAATCCTCATTTTAAAATTCAGGAAAAGCAGAGTAATTGTCCAGGTTTTTAGCGCTATCAATAGAATAGAGATAGAAGCAGGATTAGAGATAAAGATGTCTCCTTCTCCCCTCAGAAGATGCCCTCAGAGAGCAAGTAGAGGTGGAAATGTTATTATTCTAGTTAACTTTATGAAAGTCATTTTCTTAATTTTTTTTTTTAATTTAAGGATTTAGGTTAGTATTAAGTACAGTATTTAGTATACTTATATTAGTTGAAGTGGGAGAGTCCTTGAAACTCCCTCTGTTAATTATTAGTTTTGTAGCTCCCAATCTGGACCTGGCAGGGACACTGCTTTATTTTTCTCCACAGCCTTAATCACCCCCTAACACAGGGCTTCTTAACAAGGGGTCTATGAGCTTGAATTGAAATTCAGAATAACATTACTCTTGTGGGGACATGTTGGTGCGGGTATGATGTATATATTTATTAAATAATACACAGTGTAGGGTGGACTTAGTAAGGGGCCCATGGTTTTCACCTGACTGTCAAAGGGGTCCTTGGAACAAAAAAGGTTAAGAACCCCTGTCCTAACATCATATATGATTTTCTTTATATTATCTTTCTCTTTCCCCTGCTTTAGAATATAAGTACCTTGACGGCAGAATTTTTTATTTGTTCACTGAAGTGTTCCCAGTTCCTAGAATTGTGCGTGGTATGTGGTAGTCACTGGAGAAATATTTAGTGAATAAAAGAACTAATGAATTAAAATTGCAGTGACAACTCTGATTCATGAAAACATTGAATCTTTTTTTTTTAGATTTTATTTATTTATTTATTTATCCCCCCTTGCTGCTTGTGATCGCTGTGTCCATTTGCTGTGCGTTTTTCTGTGTCGGCTTGTCTCCCTTTGTTGGGTCGTCCTGCTGCATCAGCTCCCCGTGCCGCACGGGCTGGCTTGCCTTCACCAGTTTACCCATATGGTAAACGGGAGCCCTATTGATTGAGCCACATCCGCTTCCCAACATTGAATCTTTTAACAAGAGGCCTTTGCAAAATTAGGCTTTGTGCCAAACACTGAAACTTTACTAAAAAGTAATTATGGATTAAATGATAAGTATGGCTTTTATTTTTCATATTCTGGAGTGTATTTTTTTCAAACAGAAACTCCATTCTCTTGAACAGAATGTGAGTTGGGAGTGGTAGGCTGCTGTGGACAGAAAGGAATCTGTAAAAGAGAATAACAGGAAATGTAGAATCAGTGGAATGAATTTTTGAGGGAAAAATCATCTATATATTTGCCTTAAATGAGGAAAAAGAAAAGTGAACTAAACACTAACCTTTTCCACCTAATAGGGAACTTAAATTTGTTTTTGCTGTTTTTTTGTGGTTTTTTTTTTTTTATTTTCAGTAGAGTCAACTGGATGGAACAAAATGGGAAATTGTAGAGAAATTATTTTTGCATCCTTTGAACTTTAGAATTTGGGTTTTATTTGGTAAATGATTTTTAAATATATTGAAATTGGTAGCTAGATAAAATTTTACTCTTGGCTAAATCTAGAAATAGTTCAGAATTTTAAAGTTTCAGGAGAATAGTAAGATGGCTTACAAACCAAGCATCTGTTCAGAATGGCCTATATTCATATTTTAAAATGAAAGAAAGATTAGCTGGTATTGTTCCAAAGACAAAAACACAGGGAAAAAAATAGCTTGGGACCGAATATGTTTAAACTTTCTCAGCTCAACTAAAAAGCAAATTTTTTCATTGGGCTTGTAAATATTTTCTTTTGCTCTATAAAAACTTTACTTGATATATCCTTATAGCCTAATGGTCAATCTGTATTTATGATTTCATTTTTTTGCATGTCATATCATATCCACTATAAAGTATTTAATACCTAGTCACTAAATTGTACGATGGGAGAAATTTGAAATTAATTACCTGTATTTTATTCTGTGAGATACTTTTAATTAGTTAAGATTTAAAACAGATGCATTTAGCATACACATTGTAATTATTGTTTTGGTTCCCATCAAAACAGACCAAACGTATAGGGACTGATTTAATAATTTGTGAATGGCAAAATCTGTATTTTTCAAACAGTTACTTTGTTTACCTAGCTTTTCATTTCCAAATCCCTGTATGTTGTGATGATATCTTGGGGAGAAACCTTCCAGGGTTTCTCATAAAATGCATCTACCATGATTGGTCACAGAACAACTGATGGGAAGTTGCTTAGAAATATACTTGATAGGTTCACCATGGAAACACGCCCTTGTGAGGTCCTTCTAAGGAGCAGTCTTTTTTAGTCACCATGGAGACCCTGGCAGAAAATTGAATATAGCAATATAGCCTGGCTGTTTACCATGGCAACTCAGGTAGGGGCACTTTGGGGACAACCCTGGGGCCATTTCTATGGAGATCTGATAGGGTTGCCTTCAGAGTCACCTTTGGGTGTGATACTCAATGCAAACCCAGCAAAGTGACTGATAATGAAAGGGTCAGTACAACAGAGCTGTACTAAGAAGGGCTAGATCTGGGGAAGTTATAATTATAGGGTAGAAACATAGCAGTAATACAACATTCCGGAGATGACAGTGAACATATCAAGTGAATTTTATGTGGGCTTTGTGGCTTGCAAATATAAGGCTCTGGTCTTCCTACCTTGGGTTTAACTTTGAAAATACTGTAAATTGGCAATAATGGCACTGTGGTTACTTTTTCTTATCACACGAATATGCCCATAAAAGTTCTGTGTTTCTCTACAAACTAAAATATTTTTTTAAAATGTATTCTTTGATTGTAGATTTGTAGAGGGGCTGCTTCTTGGCATTTGTGATTTATAGATTTTTATCTCATGACAATAAAATTAATGGTTTCACAATGACCTAAACTCAGTAAAGACATTTAAAATACTCATTTGAAGGTCAGTTCAGCTCTTCATTAAAAGAGTTGTCATTTAGGCTTTTGAATTAGATAGACCTAGGATCAAATCCTAGCTCATCTGCTTACTAGCTCTGTGATCCAGGGCAAGTTTCCTAATTTCTTTAAATTTTTTTTTATCATGTATAATTTGGGGGAAATTGTTAATATATTTGTAATAGAACTCATTAAGGATTAAATGATATAATGCCAGTATATTATTTGGCTTGTAGTAAGCACTCAGCAGTTGTTAGCTGCTGCTATTTTGATAACTTTATAGGAGAATTGATGTTTGACATAAGTCCTGTAAAATGGCTAGAGAATTGTTCATCAAAGAGTGGGGACGATATTTCAGGTATGGGAGAGAATATGAAAAGACATGCTAAACTGAAGAAACCTGTTTGTTGTCTGGGGGCAGGATCCAGGGCTGAACTGAAGGGGTGTGGCTATAAAGGTAGGCGACATCCAGGTGGAAAGAGCCCTGTATGTCAGGTTGAGGCATATGGACTTTATCCTTTGCACTGTGTGGATCCAGTGAGAGCTTGCACTGATGAGCTGGCTGTGGACTTGCAGAGGGGAGTACATTTGACAGAGACTTAGGTGGGAGATAGGTTCTATTGCACTTAAAGAATGAGGGACAGCCAGTGTTTCAAGTTGTTAGTGATTATATTTCTAGCTGGTGAGGATAGTAGATAGTGGCTCAAAAAATTGATGTATAGAATTTAAAAGGAAGAAGAAATTTGAATAAGTGCAACTTTACATCATGATAAGATGACACTTATAGTAGAGGTATTCAAGAAAAACCTTTCAACAAATTTTATTGAGTACCTACCATATGAAAGACGCTATTATAAATACTGGAGAAACTGTTGTAAAGAAAACAGGCAGTTGTGAAGTTGTTCCTGTCCTCTTGTGGGTAAACACAAATAAGAAAAAATAATAATTAAAATTTAGAATATGTTATCAAATGATAAGTGTTGAGGAGAAGGAATGTTGGGGGGGCGGGGGTTACAGTTTTAAATTAGAGGTCAGGGAAGACCTCTCCAAGAAGGTGATGTTTGAGTAAAATCTGAAAGAGTTGAGGTCTTGAACCATATGATTTCCTGGGAGAAGAGAATTCCAGGCATATGGAACAGTAAGTACAAAGTGGAAGTAATGCCTGAATGTTTCGGGAAAAGCAAGGAGGCATTTGGAGTGAGCAAGGGAAAAAGTTGTGGGAAACAAGATCAGAGAGCTAACCATGCATCAGATCACGTAGGATCTTCTAAGCTTTTGGTCTCAGTGAGATAGGAAGCCACTAGCGAACAATTAAACAGAGGACTAACATGATCAGACTTGAGTTATTAAATGATTACTGTGATTGTGAAAGACAGAAGGGAATGTAAATGTGGCATGTGCATGGGTTAGGAGGAAGGCTAAAGCTGGAGACCACCTTATACAACCCCAGTGAGACAGGATAGCTTGGACAAGTGGTGTGGAGTGGTCGTATTTAGTATATTTTGAAGGTGGAGCTGTTTGCTATTGGATTGGCTGTGGGTTGTGAGAGAACAAGGTGAGTCAAGGATGATTCTGAGATGTTTGGACTGAACAACTGAAAGGTAATTGAAATGGGGAAGATTTGGGGAAGAACAGGTTTAATGAGGAAGATGAGGAAATCACATTTGGTCATGTAAAGCTGATGTACCTATCAGATGTGGGGACGTTTTGTAGGCAATTAGATAAAAATCGAGTTTAGGGGAGAGATCCAGCTGGAGATATAGACTTGGAAGTTGTTAACAAATAGATGGTATTTAAAACCATGAGATTTGTCGAGGTAGCTAAAGGAAGAGAAAAAAGAGAAGAAAGAAGTCCCAGGACTGATCTTTGTATTTATTAAGAGGTAATGAGAATGGAGGAATGAGAACAGTGGCCAGTGAGGGGAAGGAAAGGAAATTTATATAGCTTTGGTGGGTGGTAGGTTATTGAAACAATAAGATAAACTAAACAGATCTATTTAGGGTCATTTAACTATTTTTGACCACTTCTTTCATAAGGCATTTATAAAAAACAGTTTGATACAAAATAGTAATAAAGTAAATTTAGATAATAAAAGATTAAAGGGAAATTGAGAATTATATCATTGTGTGCTCTAATAAAGAAAGTGTTAAATAAAATAGATATTGTTCTATCAAAGAGAATTTCTGACAGTGGAGGTAAAGGTATAACAACTGAGATTAAGAGGAAAACAGATTTGTGGAGGAACTCTTTGCAGTTTTGTTATAAGTTTCCCGAGTCAAAGCCTCTGTTAGAAAATGCTTATTCACTTTCCTGCTTAACTATAAGATAAATAAGATTCATCTGTGCTGCTAAATAATGCTGCATATCTATTTTTTAAATTTTTATTTTTGAATGGATGATTTATAGTTTTTCACTCAAAGCAGCAGTCAAATATAAATGAATATGAATACATTTGACATTTAGCAACATGTGCATAGAATCTGAGAGTTGGATCTAGAAATAATGCCATAGCTGCTTAGCAATATATTTATGTGAGTACAAAAAGAAAAAGAAAAAAAAACATTTTCATAAGATTATAGTTTGGATTTGCATATAGCCAGATTCGGTAGATCCAAACAGATACCAGATTTATTCAGGCTGCTTTCTGCTCTGTATGACTTGCTATTTTTGAACCAGTGCTTTATTCTCATCCTCAAATAGTGGTTATTAAGCTTCAAATGTGCTCGATAGTGTAACACAAGATTGCCTTCTAACTCTAGGAAGCTTTTTTTAAAAAAGGACAATATTGACATAGCATTTTTATAGTGGAAGGCTATTAGCCTCTTCCTTTTATCAGAAATTTGCCAATTCACCTCTCTCCCCTGACTTTTTACAAATTTCTTTCTTTCTATATGCCTGATTTTTCTAATATAATCCATTTTCCTCTCTGTTTCTTTTTGCCTGTCTGTATGTATGTGTGTGTATCTCAGGCACATACAGACAAGCATGCACATAAACCCACACACATTACAATATCTAGCTGAAGAAGGACTTTTTTTTCATGTATATTTCCTTTTATCACTTTATCCTAGAAGACCTCACATCTAATTTCCCAGAATTGCAAAAAATTTGTGACCAAACCTGTCACTTGGAGTGGGAAGTGAAGTGACCATAAGAATTGACTTTGGGAAGCGGCTGTGGCTCAATCAGTAGGGCTCCCGTTTACCATATGGGAGGCCCCGGGTTCGGTTCCCGGGGCCTCCTGGTGAAGGCAAGCCTGCCTGCATGGCATGGTTAGCTAACCCAGCGAGCACAAGCAGCAAGGGGGGGGATAAATGAATAAATAAATAAAATCTTAAAAAAAAAAAATAAGAATTGACTTTGACCAGTCACAATACACTCCCTAGTGCAGAAACCTAAAAAAAACTGGGGCTCTTCTAGGCAGTGAGAAGGGTAATAGGGGATGGATTATGGGTAAACAACTAATAAACATCTGCCACACACATGCAGCCTAGAAACATGTTGGAATCACAGATACCCAGTTGGGTGGGAATTTGGGATGGGTGAATGAGGGATACTGTAATCCAGAAGGGCTTCAGCAGCCTTCTCCTGCCAGAAAAAAAGCACCAGGGAGTACCTTGAATTCCTGTGCTCTCTATAGCAACGCTGGCAGGCTTCTCATTCAGGACTTGGTTGACTTGAGTGGTAGGTAATAAATCCATGTGCTTCTATTTATATGAACTTGTAAAGGATGATAATGAGTATTTGATTAAATAACAAAAAAGCATTCCTACTCTATGAACAACATCTGTTGAGCCTGGGATCTATATTTGGAATTTTACCATTTTGACTTTTTCCCACTGTCATTTATTTTTATGCCTCTGGCACTTTCAAATAGAGTAGTCTCTGAAAAGTATTTAATAGAAGGTCTTAATCCCAATTGCAGAGTTGCATGTGATTTCAACCTTGGCAATTTGTGGCAAAGACCACTTAACTGCCTTTGTAGTCTTAGACAAATTACATTTTCCTTACTTTAGTTTCCATAACTGTTAAAGATATGGGTAATATCTTCTGTAGAATGTTGCTAAATCAGTATTAAAGCCCTTAGCCCAGTGCCTAACCATTGTTAGGTTGTAAATATTTTTGTAAATAATATTAGAAGAATTTTCTTTGAAGTATATATTTAGTTCTTCTAGATGAAAGTTTGCAGAGTGGTAACTGCAGTCCTGCTTGTTAGCCCTTCACATTTTTTTTTTTTTTTTAATGAGGTAGCAATTAGCTTGAGTTGAATAGTGACCACCCCCATTTGCCCCACCTGGTCACCTAGGCATTGACTAGATACTTTAAAATGTGTCAGGTCTATACAGATTATCAAAGCATTGCTTGCTGGACTCCCACAGAGTTATTTTAACTGCACTTGGTATTGAACCATTGATCTATAATGAGAGACAGTTTAAGATGGAGAACCATAAAACACCTTTATGATAAACATCAACAGTATTGACTCTACTGTTATAAAGTATTACTGTATTATAAAGTATTTTTCCTTTATGGGGATTATAAGAAAAGTTCGTTCTGGTCTTAGTACCAGCAATAGTGTTTCATTTCTTCTAAGAAATTGGCTTGTTTTCAGTTTATAAACATCAGGGATTTGGTATCTGATCCTATCTTACTCTTTACCCCAGTTTTGCATTAGTTACTAGTCTGCTGAGAGCTCTAATCCTGATCCACTTCTATCTGGCAAAATGTCTTTCTTTATCAATTTACCCCTCGCTTAACCTTGTTTTTTCCTATTCTTATTTTCTCTTTGCTCTATCTTTATCTACTTACTCTCTTTAACCTAGACATAGAGTATAATTTTGTAAGCCACCTTAAATCTACTTTGGAACAAATAAGAAACTAATAAATAAGGACTAGAGGTAGACTATTCCAAAACATCTCAAAGATCAGCAACATTTTTGAACAACATTTCTGTGATAGAAAAATATGTTTAAGTTATTTCTTTTGGAATCTACAAACATAAAAATAAACCTGAATACCAACTGACTAATGTAACCATTACCTGGAAAATTTGGCAAGAGATATTTGAGGGTGAAGTAGAAAAATTTACTGCTTCCAAAAATTTTACCAGTGAAATTTTCTTAGTGAAGTTATGACATGTGAAGGTTTACTGATTTGAAAAACAAATATATAAATTTACAGTCTTGATGAATAAGCCCTCTGTTTGTGGAGGGTGAGGGTAGAAAGAGGAGAAAGAATGAAAGACTCATGGAAAGAGAGGCAATACAACATTGTTGTAGATGATTTCCTAAAGAAAGATTGTATGCTCTGCCTTTCTCTAGAAAAAACATTTTTTCAGTGTCTGAACTACAACAGAAAAAGTAACAGATGGATAAGTGAAAGAGGTTGTTTAAAATTCCAGCCATTTCTTCTCATGATATTAAGAAATGCTACTTACAGTATCTTGGTGGATTTGTGGTTTGGTTTGTGGGGTTTTTCCCCCCACAGTAGATACGATATTTTAAACAGCTGTCCCATATAGAAACTAAAAATAGATTCAATTTCCTTTTAATTTATACTGTTTATTAATAAGAAATGTCTTATAGTTCTATCTTATGTGTCTTTTTTTCTCCTCACCCTGCCTAGGCAATCAATAAATATTTGATTATGCATAGAGCACTAACACACTGGGAGTCAGAAACCTGGAGAGAGTTTTGATGCACTTTTACTTAGCTTGTGACCATAATCAGACATTAATTATTCCCTACCCATGAACATGCAGAAATAATGCTTACTTTGAAGAATTTTTTTTTGAAGATGAATTAATGTTCATAAATCTATTTGAAGTCAACTTAGGAATTTGTGTAAATAAAACTTTTGGTATGTAAGAAAGTCTAAAAGAATAATATATTAGAGAATACATAATGGTACCATGAAATATATTATTTAAAGTAGTAATAGTTTAAATAATACTTTTAAAAACAAGAAAATTGTATTTCCACAAAGAGTAGAACCAATCTTTTTTCTTCTAGCACAGTGGGCTATTGCTAAACTAAGTACATTTTGATTTTTATGTGTCTAGGTTTTAGTGAGTAAGCTTTTTCTCTCCACTATAGCTTTGCTCATTTGGAAAGTAAATTTAGGGGCAAATGCCCCAATCAAATCAACATTCAACTTTCAATCAAGTTTAGGCCCAAACTAGTGCTTTTCTTCTGTAAGCATAATTAATATCTATTTATTACATGTTATATACCTGGCACTGTGCTAATCGTTTGCATATATTGTCCAGTGAGTAATCCCTTGAGGTAGGTAGTTGTTTATTCTCATTTTTTTAGTTGAGAAAATTGAGGCCTAGAGATTCAGTCAGTAAATAGTTATTAGCTTCATCAATGTCCAAGCACTAGGTGGTGGGAAACTGCAAATACCTATGCCTAAGGAGATATTCTAGTGGGAGAGAATGAAAATAAATGAAAACACACACACACACACACAACAAAACACAAACGAAAAAACCACAACTGTAATAATTTTAGATAACTGTTAGTACTATGAAGAAGATAAGATAGGGTAACAATAGACAATACCTGGAGGGGACTTGAACTTTGGCTAAAGAAGTCAGGGAAGGCCTTACTGAGGAGGTGGCATTGAGAGGAATGCTAATCAATTGTAAGAGGCAACTGTTCAAAGATCTGGGTACCCAGTGTTCTAAGAAGCAGAAGAAAGCATGAAAAGCTTTGAAGTGCTTTGAGTGAACTCAGCATGTCCCAGGGTAGCTAGACTATAGAGAAGAAGGGGTAAGGGCTGGGGAATTATGTAAATGTAATTGCCCTAACAAATGGAAAGAAAATAGTAAATTTAGTACTTCTAAGCAGATTCTACAGGACAATAGTTTGAAAGTGCAGTGCAATTTATTTGCTTGTTTAATTGCAGTTAAACAACCAATACACAATAACCAGGTCAAGGTGGAAGGCACCGGTCTCTAAATTCCATCAGCCCCAGGGCTGACACAAGGCAGGTGGGTACTTTTAGTGAGACTTCTCAAGAACCAGGTCTGAAATGGCATCAGTGGAGCATCCAAAGCTGATGGTCAGAGATGCTGGGCACAGTGCAATGGCAAGGGTGACAGTGAGCCTTGCAGCACAGCAAGGAGCGGAAGTCAGAGCAACCAGGTATCAGCCTGCCTCTACCTACCACTCACCAAAGCAGCATCTGCACTGGGGTTTTATGGCTCAAAAGTCTGGTGATTAATATTTTTTTATCAAGGAAGTGTCCCTCTTGGCTGGTATCAAGCTAATCTATATCATGTCCTCACACGAATGTCTTGTTATCACTTATTACAGAAACATGTTTTTTTTTCAATATTTTTACATTCTATATATCTTTGGGATTTCAGATCATTAATATCACATTAATACAGAACAGAAATGAGGGCTGAGAGTAAGGAGGGGAAAACATGTTTGCTTTTGGTTTATTCTGGAGCAATGGGGAGCTTAAACTATTTAAGCAGGGAAAGAGTAATGATTTGATATATTATATGCTTTTAAATTTGGCTTTCTTTTATCTTGAAATGATAAACTTACAGGAAGGTTGCAAGTACGGCTCAAAGAATTTTTTTTTTCTCTTGAACCATTAAAAATTAAGTTGCAAATCTTATACTTATCCCCTGGTTAATGTGTATTTCTTACAATCACGGGCAATCTCCTATAGAACCACAATACAATCATCAATATCAGGAAATTGACATTGATACATTCCTCAGATCCCAGCAAGTTGTTGCTTGTTTTGTCAGTTTTTTCTTTAATGTTCAACAGCATTTAGTTGTCTGTCCCAGTATGAATAATTCCCTGATCTTTTCTTGATTTATATGGCTTTTACTGTTTTGAAGATTACAGGTCAGTTATTTTGTAGAATACCTTCAGTTTGAGTCAGCTGAAATTTCTTTATGATTAGATTTATTTTATGGATCTTCAGCAGGAATATCACTGAAGTGATGCTGTGATTTTTTCATTGCCTCCTGTCTGGGGCACATGATTTTTATTTTTCCCGTTAATGATGATGTTTGCTTTGATCACTTGATTAAGGTATCTCCTGGATTTCTTCAGTGTGAAAGCACTCTTTCCCTTTGTATTTAATAAGCATTTTGTTGGGAGGTACTTGAATCTAGTGATTTTCCCATTCCTAACCAAACTTTCAATTTATTCTCCTGTGTGAGTGTATGGGTGTGGGCATATGCATAGATTTATGATTTCCTATTTATTGAATCAGAGGGTTTTAGTTCATTGCTATTATTATTTATATTTCCCTCATTTTGGCTAGCTAGATCACTTCATGCAGGCTTCTGTGTCCTTTTGAAATGTTCTCAATGTTCTTTTAAACTTCTTTGCTTTCTGGTACAGCAAGAAGTTCCAAATTCTTCTTTTATTTTCCTTGCCTGAGCCCTGGATTCAGTCATTTCTTCAAGGAGCTCTTGTTCTTTTTAGTAGAAAATGAGGTTTAGAATCAAGACCTTGGCATTAGGTATGCTCACTGTGATTGACATTTCACTATTCCAAGGCCTTCTTAATGGATGGAACTAGAGGATATATCTGTGTGTAATCACACACACATACACACAGTTATTCATCTATCTATATATATTTAAAATGAATTCACATTAGTGCCTCCAATTTGAATCCAGTATTGTAGGAGTTCATTCTAGTTTTTTTCCTTTCCATATTTGTAGCTCCTTTCTGATAGTGAGAAACAGGCTCCCATTGTCCTTTATATATTTACTTAGTTATCAAGCCCCCTGTTTGTGACCAATCTTGCATCATTCATGCCATCTGCGCTCCTAAGTGGAGGCACTACTCACCCGACATGGGCATCACACTGTGCCCTGGACCACACACACATAATGGCATTCACTTCGGGGCTCTGATTCCCTCCAAATGGGACCCTCTTCACTCTTCCTGGATTTTCACCCCCTTTGCTAGACCACTCATTGCAGAGATTCCCTCTTTTCCTGGCTAGTGCTCTGATACCCTGCTCTGTATGCCCTGCCTCCACCAGCATGCACACCAACCTTGCTCTTCAAGCTATCTGAAGCTTTAGGACTAAACTGGTCAGGAAGGGAAAGGGAAAAGGAAGAGCTGATAGATGCTTTCAAATGCTCACCCTGTTACCTGTTAGGGAAACCTAGAGATCTGCTTGAAGTCCATTGAATTAAGAAGGAATTGATCGTGGTTTAAGTTAAGGTAGTAGTAAAGATTTTGAGAAGAAGGACTAAGTGATTTGTCCACAGTTTTGCAACTAAATAGCAGAGCCAGAACTATAACCCTTGCACTATTCACCATAGTCTCTGATCTTTTATAAATTTTTTTGTTGTTTTTCTGGTTGGTGGATTTGTAGTACAGAGGAGTGAGAAAATTTGAAGGCAAGTAACATCTCTCTTACTAGACTCAAAACAAATAGAAATTGTGAGTTTAGTGCTTTCTTCATTTTTCCTCTCTAAAAATACTACTTAAGTTTCACATTAAAGTGGAAATTGCAACTTAAAAACACTTTGAAACAGGTAGAGTTATGATGGTCACAGAAAGTAGTTCTCTTTTTTTCTACTTTCAAGGAATTATTATATGGAATTTTATTATAATAATTATTATTATTTTTTGTTACCGGGGGCCACTGGATATCTCATATGGGAACCTCATATGTGGGAAGCCAGCTGGCACTCAACCACTGAGCCACATTGGCTTCCTTAAGTTGGTTTTTACGTTTGTTTTGCTTGCTGCTTTTTTTTTTTTTTTTTTTTTTTTTTTTTTTCACGAGGCACTGGGAACTAAACCCAGGACCTCCCATATGGGAAGCAGGCACTCAACTGCTTGAGCCACATCTTCCCTAGAATTTTATTTTAAGCAGATTGACAAATTATGCTAAAACTAGCTGGTAATAATAATAATAGCTTACTATGTCCATGCAGTGTTCTAAGTTGTCTACCTCTATATTATCTCATTTAAGCCTCACACAATGCAATGAGATGCTGGTACTATTACACTCAATTTACAAAACTGTACTATTAACTGTATTCCAGGCCTCGAACATAGACAACAGCTTTAAAGATATTTCTGCTCATTTACCGATCGTAGACACCACTGTTCCATTTGGGAACTTTACATCTGAGCCCAGACAGGTCTTCAAAAATACATGTCAGCATACTTCAGAAAACTAGCACTAATCCTTTGGAATTTGCATATGTGATGAATTCTATTTGCCATCCCTATTGCAGAACATTATTGATGACTTGAACTATTCTGACATAGTGAACTGGAAGTTTTAGTATATTTATTTTAGAATAAATTGACATGCCCTGCTTGTCTCTCAGTAAAAAAAAGAGGGTATGAATTGAATTAATGAGGCACAATTTCTTCCCTTAATTTATGGCAGTGCTTCTCAATAGGTGTGGCCAAGGAGAGGGGAAAAGTTCAGGATCAACAGGCCCATTTTCAAAATTTAAAAAGCTCCAGGGAGTCTGCTCTTCCCAGGAGGCAGGCACTGTAGCTGCTGAGACCCTCACTGTTTGAATTCCTTTGAGACGTGTCTCTGTAAATATTATCCACAACCGTCAGTACTTATTGATGTAACATTAGGAACTTTGACTTTTCATTTGTCCTGTAAATATCTAATCTTGATCTCTAATATGTAACCAATTAGCATTCTGCTTTGAAAAATGAGATTATTTGAATAGGTAATACATGGTTCAAAATTCATACATTTATAAAAATGCATTCAGTGAAAAGTCTCCTTTCTACCATCATATCCTATCCTCCTAGGTCCTACTACCCCCATTAAAAGTGAATACTTTATTCTTTTGTAGCCTTTCAGGTTTCTTAATGGCTCTACAACAAATAGAAAGACACATTCTGATTTTCCTTCTTTCATGAAAATGATGGTATGCTATAAAAGTTTCTGTGCTTTGCTCCTTTGACATAATAACTTATCTTGTAGATCATTCCATTTATTACCCTTTTGCAGCTACATGATATGCCATTGAATGTACTGGAATTTATTTAACCTGGTCCCTGCTGATGAACATTATTTTTAATCTTTGCTACTATAAACAGTGCTTCAGTGAATAGCTTTGGACAAATAATATTTTGTAAATGTGCCAGCTTATCTGTAGAATAAATACATAGAAATGAAATTGATGAATCAGAGGGTATAAAAATTTAATGGCTCTTTATTAACTGTGTAGGCTTGGGCAAGTTAAATAACTTCTCTGTGTTTCTTAATTTGTAGAGAGGAGATTAAAAATAGTACCTAGTTCATTGGGCTAAATGAGTTAACACAAAGTGCTTATGATTGTGCCCAATATATAGCAAGGATCAAATTGATAAGCTGCTGCTGCTGTGTTCCAGTTTCAAGAACTATTTTATATATGGTTGTTTGGATGCTTAAGTCAGAGAAGAGAGGTCATTTCTCCCTGAGGTTTTAGCTTTGGTGAGGTTTCAAGTAGAAAAGAGATGAATGTCTGAAAGAAACATCACGGAAATTTACTTGGTTAAAAATACAGTGTACACGGTGCTGCTGCCAAGATAGCATGGTAGTCACTAGACTTTTTTTTTTAATCCGTTTTAAGTCCCCTCCCCCCTCTTTGCTGTTTTGTGTCCATTCTTTGGGTAATTCTCTTGTGTCTGTTTCCTGCCCTCTTTTCTCATCCCTCTCCCCCAGTCTTCACCAGGATTCAATCCTGGGAAACTCCGATGTGGGAGAGAGGCGTCCTACCACTTGTGCCACCTTAGTTCCTGGTTTTTCGGTGCGTCTCGTCTTGACTCTCCCTTGTGTCACTCTCCTGTTACATTATCATCTGCTACTTGGCTTAGCAGGGCCTGGTGGCCCGTGCCTTCTATATTTTTTCCTTTTACCAGGAGGTCCCGGGGATCAAACCCGGGTCCCTCCATATGGGAGATGGATGCCCAACCATTTGAGCCACATCCGCTCCCCAGTAGACTTTTTTGATCACATATTCTGCCACCTAATATTTTTTAGCATATCTCCAAATATATACACATTTTTAATTCACAAATTATTTCCTAGCACTATTATGCTCATATGTTTTGTCAGTATGATAAACTATTCACCTAAGTTTATATTTAAAAAGATACAATAAAAGTTAATTTTAAATGGAGGTTCCTTCAGCAGCCCTGTGAGCTGTCTTATATATGCCCCGAGGTTCATGCATCCCATTTTGGATCACAATTTGGAGAACCTGGGTACTGGGCATAATTTACAAAAAAGTCACTTAAACCTCAATAGCGCCTATTTTTTTATCAGTAAAATGAGGAAAATAATATTTAACTTATAGGGATATAGTGAAAATTAAATGAGGTAATATTTGAGATGTTTGATTAATTAGTGAATAGAATATATATTTTCATGACAGAAAACTGTATGACTACTGAGATCTGTGCAAGTGGTAAGTTTAGATATCGGCTTTGCAATTTTTTTTTTTTAACCTCAGAAAACCTTATGGTAATATAGCATATTACTTTTCTAGATTGTTTCTGAGAAAGAAATACAGGAAATTGTTATACCTAAAGAGTTAAAAACCTTAATACTATTTTTATTTTATTTTTCAAGAGCCACATCATTCCTTTTCTAAAGGCTTCTTTTAATGGGACTTGTGGAAGCCCCTAGAAAGAAATGAATCCTCTCCAATCACACAGTATGTATTTACTGTGCTTCTATTGTGCAGGAGATTCAAAGGAGGTCACTACATTTCCAAAAAGGCTGCAGTTTAAATAATAGGCTTTCTGTGGCCTACAGTGTCACAGGATATCATGATTACTCTTTATTTCAGGAACAGTAATGGTGTTGAAAGTGCTGCCTTGGCAGGTGTTGTGGGAGCTGCTAGTGTAGGTGTCTTATGAGTCCATTTGTCACTTTTAGCAAATACATTGTGTTTTACTGAACAAGTTATATTTGAGTAACAAAATCAACAATAGGTTTCAGGGATAGAGGTTTCTGCTTTTTAGGAAAAGTATGTATTGTAAAGTATATTTAAAATGTACTACTTAGCAATCACATGTCTTGGAGCAGCATTGCATAATCAAGCATCTAATTCCTTCAGACACGTCTTACCTCTTTCACAAATCAGAAAATAACGTAATTTTATTGTTAAAAGGCCTCTTATCTTTTCCCTGCAATTTAATTAATACTTGTTAAGAAGATGTAGCTGTCAGATTAGAATTGAATTTTTGAATTTTCTTTTGTCTTCTGATGGAGTGGCAATCTAATCTTTTTATTTAGGTATATTATTTTCAAGAACTTTCCAAAATGATAATTTTCCAGCTTTCCTGATTATGAAGAGAAATTTTTTAGCATGTGAATAAACTGATTGAATGGTTGAATTTTTTCCATAATAGGAAATAATAGAGAAGCCATTTAAAAGGAAAACAATAATGATCTTTTTAAAAAATATCAAACTCAAATTGTATTGTTTTGCTCAGAATTTTGGTGGGATATGTTTGTGGGTTAGGTACAGGCAGATTTTAAATTGTGGTTTTTAAAAGCATAAGGAAGGAAGTGGATGTGGTTCCAGCGATTGGGTTCCCATCGACCGTATAGGAGGTCCAGGGTTAATTCCTGGGGCCTCCTGGTGAAGGCAAACTGGCCTGCGTGGAGAGCTGGTGCAGCAAGATGATGCAACAAAAAGAGAGACAGAGGAGGGACGATAAAAGATACAGCAGACCAGGAAGCTGAGGTGACACAAGAGATTGAGCACCTCTCTCCCACTCCGGAAGGTCCCAGGATTGGTTCTTGGTGCCACCTAAAGAGAAGACAAACAGGCACAGAAGAACACACAGTGAATGGACACAGCAGACAGCGAGTGCAAAAACAATGGGGGCGGGGGAATAAATAAATAAATCTTAAAAAAAAAAAAAAGGCGTAAGGAAATAATCCTAGGGAAGGCTGTAGGGAAACAAACCTACATTCATTACTAATATTTCTTTTTCTGAAGTCATTTATTCAATTTACAGCTATTTATCAGACTCCCACATAGTGTAAGCACTGTAGTTATAATGGTGGAAAGACAGATGTGGCCCCTCATGGTAGAGCTTACATTCCAACAGGAAAGTACATAGGTAAATAAATATAATAATTGCACATTCTAATGAATGTTAAAAAGGAAGGGGACAAGGGGCTGCTGAGAGAGGGCTGAGGTAGCAATAACGACAACAAAACCTACTTTCTACATAAATGCTGTTTTGGGAAGGAATAATGAGGAATTAATATTTAAGTTGAAATCAAAAGAGAGAACTAGCTAGAAAATTTAAAATCTGGGGAATAAGTTTTCTGATATATCACTATTTATTTAGGTTCTCTTTGTTATCTCTGAGTAAGGTTTTATAATTTTTTTCCAAAAAGGTCTATGTTTTGTTAAATTTATTCCTAAGTATCTTACTTTTCTAAAATCATAAATTATATAATTTAAAATTTTACTTTTTTTTTTTTTTGGCTGAAGTATAGAAATGTAATTTATTTCTGCATATTTATCTTATGTCCAGCAATCTTCCAAATAATTTTTTTCTAATTTGTTTGTAGACTCTTTGGGATTTTCTATATGGAAAATCATTTCATGAGTTCATAATGATAGCTTATCTTATTTTTTCAATTATTATACCTTATATATTTTTTTCTTATTGAGCTGACTAAAATGCATTATTATGTTTAATAGTAATGGGGCATCCTTGTATTATTACTGATTGTAAAGTAAATGCTTTCAAAGGTTTACCCATTAGTAATGATGTATACTATAGTTTATATGTATATACTTTTAATCAGCTTAAGGTAGTTCTTGTCTACTCTTACTAATTGAGAGTTTGATGAATAAGTGTATTTTGAATTTCACTGCAAATTATTTTCTGTATCTACTCACATAATTATATTATTTTCCTCTTTTATTCCCTTAATGTGGTAGTTTATGCTAAGAGATTTTCTCATTTAAATCATCGAGTCCCTGGGGTAAACCCAACCTAGCCATTGCTGAATTTGATTTAATATATATTTTTAGGGCTTCTCTATCTACACTCCTGCATAAGAGTGATTTGTAATTACCATTGCTTGTCTAGAAATGTCAGTTTTTAATCAATGTTATGATAGCCTCATTTATTAGCAACGAAGTATCTCTCTTTTTTATACTCTAGACTAATTTTTGTGAGATTGTCATTATTTGTACCTTGAATGTTTGATGGGAACATCTGGGCCTGCATTTTTCTTTGGCTAAGCTTTGATTGATGATTTGAAATCTTTAACAGACGTAAGACAATTCAGTTATTCTGTTTGCTGATAAATTAGTCTTGCAAAGTTATAGTCTTCTCAAAATTTGTTCATTTAATCTTAATTATTCAAATGTATTGCCATTAAGTTCTTGATTCCTAAGTACAAGTACTTACTTAGTGCTACTATGTGCTAAGCACTATTGAAAGCATTGCAGATTCAGCATTGAATAAAACAACCAAAAACCTGTACCTTCATGAGACTTATATTCTAACTGGAGAGGTGTACAATAAAAAAGATTAAAATAAAATAAAATATGTGATATGTATGATAATTATGAAGGCTAAGAAGAAATAACTGCAGGGGAGAGGAATAGGAAGTATTAGACATGTTACTAAAGCATTATAGCTATTTTTCATTCTTAATGTTGTCTATTTTTGTCTTCTCTTCTTTTTCTACTTTATCTATGCTTCTTGAGATGTATCAATTTTATTAGAACTTTCAAATTCAAATTCACTAATTTATGCTGTTTATTAATTCTCTTTTGTTTTGAGGTACCGGGGCTGGTAGTTGAACCCTGGACCTTGTATATGGGAAGCCGGCACTCAACCACTGAGCCACATCAGCTCCCTTGAGTTGGTTTTTTTCATTTGTTTGCTTGTTTGTTTTACTTCTTAGGAGGCATCTGAGATTGAACCTGGGACCTCCCATGTGGTTCAACCACTTGAGCCATATCAGCTCGCCTCTTTCCTTTTTTGAGTATGATTTATTCAATAATATTTTTCATAAATTCTTTTTTTGCATTCTTATTTCATATTTTAAACCTTATATCCTTTAAAAAAACATTTAAGAGATAGATATCTATATATATACTTACCATATTTAGTATATTTATTATGTAGTTTTAGACTATCCCAAACCTGTTGGTTTTGGAAGTTATATATATATAGTTTTTTTTTTTCTTTACAGATTCTAGTTTTATTACTGATTCTAGCTAAATTGTATGGTGGACAGAAATTTAGGTAATATTCAAACTATAATGATGTTTCTGCAATATTTGTTGTTCTCATACCATTCCCTTCATTTGGAAAACTCTTTTCTCATTTATGATTATTGAAATCTTCCCACTTTTTATTATTCATCGCAGAAGCCTCCTTCTCTTTGATCCCTTTTTTTAGACCCTGTGGTCTACATGTAATGGAAAATATTCACACATTGAAAATAAGCAGATCAGGATAGGTCAGCTTTACTGCTTTCTGGCAGCAGAAACTAGACAGATTTCTCAACTTCATTGAGCCTGAGTCTTTTTCTTCTGTAAAATGGAAATAATATCTGTTCTCAGAGGGTTTTTTATCAGGATTAAATTGATGATATTTGTAAAGTCCACAGAGCATATTAAAAGGCACTAACTAAATATTAGTTACTATTTCCCTACTTATAGTTAAACATGGGCCTCCAAGTTCTAGAATCCTATACAGTTAATTTGTAATGTTTATTACTTTCTTCCTAGAATTACAGTTGTTTATGTGACTCCTCTTGCTAAAGTCAAACCATATATTATAGTGTTCCCAAATCTACATTTGTTATTAAACTACAGGTTTAGTCCAAAAACTTCAACTCTATTATCTAATTTATTTGAGATTAATTTATTATTTAAAACATATGAATTTGGATATATATATGGCTTCAATTAGGTTTTATTTAAAGTGCTATTCAACAACTTTGGTAGGGGATTTTTAAAAATTACTCCTGCATTCTTCATCAAAATGTTAAATATATAATCAATCACTTCATTTATCAAACATGCATAAGTCAAGATTTGTTTCAGTCTCTCTAAAATCTTTAGATTTGCTAGTGAAGAAAGTACTCTTCATTATTGCATTAGGAATAGAACCTCATAAGCTATTTATATGCTAGGGCCTGAGTCATGCTATTGAAGAGCCTCTAAATTTTTTAATGTGGTACCCATATACCTCACTCTTGTACTTGTGAATAGGGACAATCATGGGGTGGGTTTAGGGGATGCTTACTAGCCACTCATTCTTGATTATAATACCAAGGATAAGCGATGAAAGACTAATGATTAATCAGTCAATTAGTGTGTTCCTTTGTTAGAGAAGAAAGTGAAATTCCCCTAAATTGCTGTTTAGCAGTGATTGACCTCAATGACTGGAAAGAAGTTTGGATATTTACTTCTATAATCTGGCAACTATTCCTGGAGGAATAGACTGTAGGGAAGCTGCTTTCTCAGTTTGTAATATTTATAAATTATATTGACTAAACTGTTGCAAATCATGACAATTAACTCCCCTAGAGTTATGATGCCAAAATGTATTATCAATTATTAAATGTAAAGGTCAGCAGTTAAGCAGATTTGCTTCTGAGACATTTTAATGTGGTGTATATTTCAATCATTCTTACCCAAAGATTTTATTTTCTACAGCATTGGAAAGTCAAACATATATCTCAGTAGTCTTAAATTTCTTTTAGATCTTCTGTTTTAAAATTTGTGAATATCACTACTCCACAATAATATTTTTTATATTTTATTTTTTTAATTTAGGAGGTACCAGGGATTGAACCCGGGACCTCATACATGGGAAACAGGCTCTCAACCACTGAGTTACACCCACGCCACAGTATTTTTCCCTGATCTTTATAAAATATTTATTCCAAGATTATGCATATTTATTCATGAATTTTGGCTATCTTTTAGGCTGTCACCAAGCATTGACATGGATACAGGAATCCCAATTTGAGAAACACACTTTAAATATCCCATATTGATCTCATCATGAAGCTGTACAGTATTGGGGGCCTTTATGATTTTAAGTAAAGATTTACCTCCATAAAATATGTGCCAAAAATTGAATGAGAAAGGAAAACATTTTATATAGTGGTACAGTATCTACCGTGGTACTTTGTACATAATATGTGCTCAAAAAATTATTGTTGAATAAATTAATATATTTCATAAAAACTGATCTCTAGTAAACAAAAACAAAAGCCCAAAAAAACCTAGAGGCCTAAAAGCATGTTTGGAAGTATAAGAAATCCTTGGATGTTTCAAAGTTTAAGTGTAAGTGCCTGCCTCTTAGTCCTTGAAGCATTAATCCTTGAAGGCCAAGTCTCTTCATCATCCATCTTAGTTCCAGACACAAGCTAGATGGATGCTGAGTGAATTATGCTAGATGAGTGAGTGTGAATGAACTAAATCTTCCTTATTTTGTTCATGATTATCTCAGTCATAATTCAAGTTAATTGTTTTCCTTCTCTTCTCTAGTCCTTCATAGCTCTGACTCATTTATCTATCAAAAGTACAGTTCTGGCTTCCTCAAAAACCTCCAATGGCTCCCCATTTCCTGCAGATTCCATTCCATACTCATTGTCATTTACACCCTCTTTTGATCAATCTTCTTTCAGCCTTTCCTGCTGGATTTCCCATGTTTCTCCTTACTCACTCCAGATTCCAAAAAGCCCTTAGTGTCCATTCTTTTGTCACACTCTATAGTACTGCATCTCTGTTTTGTTTATACTGTACTCTCGGGCAGGTGTTCCCTTGCCCCAGTCACTACCTTGCGAGTTAGCAGTTCTTAAAGGTCTAGTCCAAGTACCCCCCTACCCTGCAATCAGAATTACTCTTCCATCCTGCACCTTTCTGTACCACTTTATTTTTGTCCTTTATTATGACACATATCATATTCTTCTTTGTATTATTTGACATTACTTTTTTTTATTTTTGCGTATCTATAGCTGAATAGATTGCAAACTCCTTGAGGGTGGGAGCTAAATCACTTAAACCTTGAAGGACACCAGTGAGCAAGCTCAGGACCTGATGCTGCTCACTAAGAAGAGAAAGAACATGAGCTTTGACGTGGGTTTGAATGCCTACTGTGCCACACACAGCTGTGTGGCCTCCCTAATCTCATCCTCCCACATCTTTTTTCAGGTTGTAAAAGGAAGAGACCAACTATGTAACATTAATATGCAGAGTAAATGAAATAACATATCTAAGCTATACAGCTTAATAGGGCAGTCTATGGTAGGAATGCAGTAAATGGTCATTCTTATTAAACTGTTCTTATAGTATGTACCCACCATTGGAGAAGGATATTGTTTTCTTTGCCTGAGCTCCTAGTATTAATGGTTTTCATTTAATTATGTGCCTAATTTCTAGCTGACTACAACTGAAGCTAGAAATTACCCTTAGCCTTGCTATTAAATGTAACCCTCTGTTTTCACTGTCTTAAAATCTTTTCTTGTTACTTATTCTGGTATTGCTTCTTTCTTCAAAAAAAGGTTGCTTGCTTCCTTCGTTTTCCTCCAAAGGGGACTCCAAATTGCTGCTGGTATTTGTGGGGGGAATCACTAAAATTTTAAATCCTTTTTTTTTTTTTTTTTGAGGTACTAGGGGCCAAGGATTGAAACTGTGACCTCATCTGTGGGAAACTGGCACTCGACCACTGAGCCACATCGGCTTCCCTGAATTGGCTTTTTCGTTTGTTTTGCTTGTTGTTTGTTTTTGTTTTTTTAGGAGGCACAGGAAACCAAACCCGGGACCTCCCATTTGGGAGGCAGGTGCTCAACCACTTGAGCCACATCCACTCCCTTAAATCCTTTTTATCTCAGACTATCCCATGCTGTTTTACAGCAGAGAATATGAATTGAATTTCCTACCTTTAAAGTTACTGAAACCTGCTGTGTGGAGTTGGAGGGGATACCAAAGCACTAGAGGAACTTCTTTGGCCTCGCAGATTTCCAACTCATCTTATTCTCCCACATCAGTTAACTTTTGTTGACTGTGTGTTCTCACACAGACTAGACAACATACTCAGAATGCATAGTTCCTTGTACCAAGGAACTTTCCTAAAATTGAAGTTTTTAATTTCTCAGCTGCTAAAACAAATACCAACAATGGTTTGGGTTAACAATGCAATATCGGCTCACTGTTTCAGAGGCTAGAAAGCTTACTTCCACCCAGGATAGGTATCCTCTGACTGACCAGCAATCTTTGGGGTTCCTTGACTTTTCCGTCACATCCAGTGCACATGGTAATGTCTTCTCCTTTCTCTTCCAGTTTCTGCTGGCTTCTAGCTTCTGGCTATTTCCTATGGCTTTTATTTCTGTGTCCACTTTCCTTTGCTTATAAGGATTTCAGCTACTGTGGATTGAGGCCCACCCTCATTCAGTTTGGGCACACCTTAACTGATAACATCTTCAAAGGTCCTATTTACAGATGGGTTCCTGGCCTCAGGACAGGTTGGGACCTGAACATGCCTTTTGTGGGGGACATGATTCCCTCCCTAAACATGAAGTCAACTAAGGAGCAACACATCTAAAATAACTACACTTTTATAAATTGGTAGGAAAGATATGGTCCATATCATTCTTAATTTGAATTAGGTGTTTGTGCTTCATGCCAATTAGAGTTTTTTAGAACTGAAATGCTGGGAAGATAACTCAGGGTAAGGGGAAATATCTAATTTCTCTTTTCTCCTTTTCCAACTAAAATTCTAATGAAACCATCAGAGAAAAAAATACTTCAATATAGCCACAGAAAACAACAAGAAATGATCATACATATTTAAAGCATATGTATCATCTATACTGATGAGAATAGATTAAGATACAGCCCTTGAAATTAACCTAAGACCTAGACCTTGGCAAAAGAATGACACATTTCCAGAAACCAAAATACTGGGAGAGCCATTCAGCTTCAGTTTTTACCAACTAATAATATTAACAATGATGGTGGTGGTGGTAGTGGTCGTTGTAGAGGCAATAGTGGTAATAGATAATATTTATAAGGCAAATTGCCGGGCATTGTGCAAATCAATTAACATTCATTATCTCATGCAGGCAACTTTCACTAAAACCCCATGAGATAGTTATAGCTAGTGTAAGACAGAAGTGGGACTTAATCTGAGGTGAGTCTTAACTAATTCAATCTTCCTAATCACAATACTGTACTGGTAAGGTTACAGACCTTTCTATAGGTCAGAGTTGAGTTCAGAGAAGAAGTCTTAGTACAAGACTTCTAGAAATGCAGCAGCTTTGGGCCTGAGCAGAACCACCAGCCAGTCTGATCATCATTCCATGGGTTTTTGTGAAAGAGATTTGCAGATAGACAAAGTGAAATGCTTTGTCATGAATACCTTATGGCAGTGACACCAGTTTAGGCTCCATCTAGAGGATGAAGAAGATAGAATATATGATTTACATACTGTTTTTCCTAAAACCAGTGTCAGGAGAGCCAATCTGCCAGTAATCCCACCACAGGCCATAGCAATTTTAGGCTGTAAAACCTAAACAGAGAGGGTGTACTCTATTATCAGTGTGGTTACAATGGATGGATGTACCTCTTGGTCCTAAATGCAGGGAAGACGTTTTTCTAATAATCTCCATCCAGCTATTCAAATGTCATAATCCCATCCCACAATCCAGAAAAGTGAGGGTCTCTGATCGGCCCCTGGACTTTTTCCAGCAGGCCTAGAATCTGTTTGAGTTTGACTTTTCAGCAGCTTTATTCTTAGTTCATCTCCTAGCATCCACAGTCTCCCATGAATAGTTCTGTAGTTGTCTCATTAGACATGTTCTCTAAGGCTTAGGAAAATAATTACTCAAAAGAGTGCATATATCCACAGAGTAAAAACGGCCTCAGTGAAGTATTTCAACCTTACGAAACAAACACTCGAGAAAATAATGGAAAAAACATGAAAGTCAACCCTACTGCTGAAATAAGTCTCCCATAGGTAATAGAAAATTTATGTAATACCAAATATTTATTCCCAGCGAAATAAAGGCAGATGCAGCTGCAATGAAATCAGAATAGAGAAGTGAAATTCCATAGCCAAAAAAAGTAACAATTCAAATGTGCATTGGAAGCAAAATATAATATTATGTTGATTCTGAAACACGCATTTCTTCACACTTCAATATCTCTGAAATAAGAATTAATCTTAAATGATGGGATTTTATGAATACTTTCAGTCAAGCAAAAGTGGTCATGTAGAATGCCCCCTCTTAAACATAAAAGGGATGATGACATTTCTACTCAAATCCTTCAATTTTCAGATCTTACTCAGTAAAATCCATGATGCTTACCATGGCCTCTATGGTTCAGTAACATCTGTTTCACCCACTTTTTCTCTGACCTCACCTCCTAGGACTTGCCCTCTTTTTTACTCTGCCACAGCCATATTTGGTCTTCTTGCTCTTATTTGGATAAGGAGTTATGCTTCAAGCTCCAGGCCCTTACCCTTGCTGTTTGCAGCATCAGAAGTGCTTTTCCTGTTGAAAATTCCAGAACTCGCTCACTCTCACATTTATTTCTGATATTTATTCAAATGACACTATGATGGTCACCATATCTAAAGCTGTAGCTTCTTAACATTCCCTGTTCACTTTTCTGCTTCATTCTTCTCTTTAGCACTTATTATTAACTGACATACTTCATATTTCACTCACTTTTCTTATTTATGGTGCCTGTCTTCCCAGTATAGTATACTGGAAAAGGCAGAAATTTTTGTCTATTTTCTTCACTTCTGAACCTCCAGGTCCTAGAGAAATGCCTGATATAGAGTAGGCATTTAATAAATATTTGCTGAATACGTGAATAAAGGAATAAATCAGTCGATTACATGTTCAAATGTTGGAGGGTAAGGTGAGGAAGAGGTATCAGTATCTCACTAAGTCTAGCCAAGGGAGCCTAGACTGGCTCTTAGGCACCTTAAGATAGATATCTGTCTCCATTACCAGCTGAGTGAAATTTGCCATGCCAATCCCCTGGGGCTTCAGGTGGGATTACATACGCCATTTGGATGTTATAACATGTCAGTTAATTGAGCTTTCTATTGAAAAATGAGGACCAAGAATGGGAACCCAAAGTGAATGAAACCATATCTTTTAACATAAATCTTATCACCACAAATGATAAGGGTAATGAGAATGTTAGTGCAAAAGAATTTTGAGATAATTTGTAGTTCAATTTCCTTTGTTTTAAAAATAGTGAAACTGAAAAAAAAAATAAAATAAAATAAAAAAAAAATAGTGAAACTGAAGCTCAGGGTTTGAGAGACATAGCCAAGTTCAAGATCTAATCATCAGCAGACCATAGAACTCTACTCAACATCCCTCCCTGACTGAATCCAGTGTTATTTTTATTTAACTGGTACACAAGCTTAACACTGGTAACTTTTAAAAAAAAAAAAGAGTTATTCATAAACTATTTGCTGTACTGTTCAGCTTAGATTCTATGAATTTGCCTAGTATGACGAATACATAGATCAACTTATCTCTATTTGTGACCTAATTCAGTTTACAGAAGAGATTGGAAAACTTGAAGATAAAGTGGAATGTGCTAATAATGCCCTGAAGGCAGATTGGGAAAGATGGAGAGAAAATATGCAAAATGATATCAAGTCAGCATTTACAGATATGGCTGAGGACAATATCCACTATTATGAACAGGTAACTACTGATATTTGATGGTGTTTTGTTTTTAAAATTTGTTTTCTCTCTTACTTTCTCTCCTATGTTGAATGAGTCTATGAAGGACCAAAGTGTCATATTCAAAAGCTTCATTGCCGTCTCAGTGCCTTCACTCAGGAGTAATCCTAAACCTACCAATTGAAACAAAAGTGTTTTTGTGGAAGAAGGATGATGAATTTTTCTGGTTACACAGCCTGCCCCAAGTAGTGTCTAATTTGAGCTAAGCTTGATGTGAGGAACGATTATGGTACCATTTTGTTTTGTTTGTTTTTCCCCTTAGTGACAGTTTGGTATTTTTTTATGAATCCCAAAAAAGAAAAAGGTTATGTTTTTGAACTAATCCATTCCTAGTGTAGAGTAAGCTGAATATGTGAATAATGGAATAAATCAGTGGATTACATTTCAAATGTTGGAGGGTAAGGTGACGAAGTAGTATGAATAGAATATCACACTAAGTCTAATGTGATAGTTTGTAGTTGCTTTATATTTTTGAACTAATCCATTCCTGTGGGTGTGAGACCCTTTTGATTGGACTATGTCAGTGAGGCGTGATTCAGCTTGAATCTTTGCCCTCTTGCTGGATCTAATATAAACAGAGACACAGAAAGAAAGACAAAGGAAAAAGGAGCTCTGCCATTTGTGGACTACTTAGGGGTTTCATGGTAGTGGATAGATTCACTGGTGGACAGATTCAAGTGATTTTTTTTTAGAGGGTGGGAGTGGCAAAAACCATTTCTATCCTTAAATGTTTTATTCTGCATTAACAGCCTTATGTAAATTCAAGTATTTGAAAGAAATTTCTTGTAAATCTCAGACTTTGAAATGATTAAAAATATTTCTGTTGAATAAGGCACATCTATTACCATAAGGCTTTATTATTAATTAATTAATTATTTAATTTTTTAGTTGCTTAAACAATCACAAAAGTGGGGCAATACGGAGACATTGATTCTAAAACCAAGTTAATCATTAGTTATTTAAATCCACAGGAATAACTCTACCTCTCCTTTACAATAAAATCTGCCCACACTTATATTACAGAATAGATATGACAATCAACTGACAATATTTATAAGAAAATGCCTTGAAAATTAGCATATGCAGTATAAGGGAATATGATTATGAAACGTGTAGAGCATCAAAGTCACATGACAAATCTACCTAATTTTCTTTAAATGATAAGATCTGCAAAACTTTTCTAAATTTAGAAGTTTATTTTTTAAGGGAAAATGTTCATAGCAATTCTATAGAATGCTAGCTAAAATGTTTGGGTTTTGTCATTTTCATAGATTTTAACTTGGTTTACACAAAATACTGTTTTCTTAGAAACGATTAAATTAGCAGAACTCTGCACATTGCAAATTTTGTTCTTCACAGCAATTTACAAAAAAAATGTGTTATGCTTTTAACTCTTTCCCCCTAGTGAATTTTATTTGTAAATGTTATTAAAAGATGTATCAAGTGCACAGCATCTTGGATGTATAAATTTGGAGGAATCATTGGTGTTCTTTATTATAACTTCAAAACCCCCCTACAGTTCCAGTTATTTGTTGTTTTTTCCCGGAGTGAATAACTTTTCACTGATTTGGCATATCAGTCCAGTAAAGCATAATCAGAAAGTTGAAGTCCTTCATAATCAAGGTTTCTTAATTAGCACACAGGCTGTGAGGCTGGAAAAAGCAGCAATCTTCTGTTATCTGTTAACTTCTGAATATCCCAGATATACAGGGAACTGAAATGTTTCCCAGCCATTCCTTTCCTTTTTAATGTAATCACATTCTTATAGAAATACCCTTTTCATCAACATTTGCATAGATAAATCACCAAAGGAGTCTGTTCTTAGTGTGATAGATGAAGTGGGCTATAAACATTTGCTTTTGGATTTACTTGCAATAGCTTATTTATAACTTAAAATTTAAATATCAAAGTGTCAGAGGAAAATCATATTATAAATATGAGGTATGGGTCTGTATCAGACTCCAATTATAGTTATATTGAAATGTTGTACTCAGATGTATGAAATTTACTTGGAGACAGTTGACTCCAAATAAAAAACTCTTAGGTGTCTCCAAATAAATTTTGAATAGGTAAAATAATGGTATTCCCATTCTGTCCTATATGAGCAATAATTAAGAATAAATTTGTTGAGTATTCTTTTAAATCAATAAAACCAAAAATTCATTTGAACATGAGTGAATAATTTCAAAGTATATTGATACTCAACTAACCAAAGGAAATGATTTCCTGCTAATACTAGGGGATGCTAAGACAATAAAATGTGACACTTAGATGTTTTCTAATTGTTCCCTAGTAGGTACAAAAGAGTATCTATTTTTATTGTTGATGATGATGACAGTGAGGAAAGCTTGAGAGAAAGAGATCCTTGACTGGTATCGTGGATTAAATTGTTTCTCCACAAAAGTTATGTTCAAGTCCTAACCCCTGGCCATATGAACGTGGCCTTATTTTGAAATTGGGTCTTTGAAGCTGTAATTAGTTAAGATGAGGCCAAACTGGATTAGGGTAAACTCTAATCCAATAGGTAGAGATTGGATTGCTGAAGTTGCAAGGCAAGGAGAGCCAAGGATTGCCCACAACCTCCAGGAGCTAGAAAAGGCAGGAAAGGATCCATCTCTAAAGTCTTCAGAGAGACCATGGCCCTGCTGACACCTGGATTTCAGACTTCTAGCTTCCAGAATTGCAAGACAGTACATTTATGTTTTTTTTGAGCTACCAACTTTGTGGGATTTTGTTAGGACTGCATAGGAAACTAATGCCGCAATTATTATGAATTAGAAGAGTGTTCTCTTTTAAAAGCTTAATGTTAATATTCATAATCATAATTTTCATCAAATAAAGCAATTTGTAGTTACTGAATATAATGGAATATAAGTAAAGTGAATATAATACTTAAAAGAATACACTAAAATACTCAAGTTTATTGGTAGCTGTATGCAAGGTTTTGTTTCATAGCTTTATTTTTTGGTTATAAAATTAATACATATTCACTAAAAACAAACAAAACAACAACAAAAACCAAGTACACTAATGTATAAGAAGAAATAAAGAATACCCCTAGAAAAGTGGGTGTAGCTCAGTGGTTGAGCTCGTGCTTCGCGTGTGTGCAGTCCTGGGTTCAATCTCTGGTAACTCCAAAAAAAGAAATAAAAAAGGGAAAGAAAGAAGAAAGATACCCCTAGAAATACATCTTACAAAAAGGTACATTTATATACAATTATAGAATAATAACTTGCTATTTTAAGATCAAAATATTAATTATTTAAGTTCTGTGCAGCCGTTTCAGAATGTGTCAACATAAAATCATGTGGTTACATATTTATTTTGTGTCATGATGATTACAGTGAATATATATTTAGTTCCATGTTTTTAATTTGTTTTATGTACTTTGCCATATAGTTGCATAATCTTTGCCAATACATCATGTTAACATACCTTTATTAGTGTAGATAAATACTAATAGTTAGCGTTTATTTTATTTTACTTTTCTCTTTCATAAGGAATACCACTAAAAATAATTATGAACATTGTCTTTTATAAAGTTTCTTGATAAGAATTTTAAGAAATTTCTACATCAGAGGTAACTGCATTTCAAATGCTATCGGTCTCATTTACGAATATCAGTTGCCTCATAGAAAATCATTCATTTGAGCTTCTATTATCATCAAAGTCCTGTGCTAAGCACTATGGTCCAAAATCAAACTTAAATCGTATCATTAGGAAGTTATAGATCATTAGGAAAGAATAATATATATAGTCTTTTTTTTTCACATGATTAATACAGCTTTACATGTAATTTTTTAAAATGGAGGATTTAAATTAGTTTTATTTACTTGAATTAAAATGAACAGACTTAACAGATTTCTATCAGCACTGGATAAGAAAAACACATATATCTATATGGAAATCTAGGAAGCAGAAAAACAATTAAAGTGAAGGTCATTTTCTGAAAGATAAATGAGGGGGAAAAAATCATTGTAAGAGTATACACCACCTGGCCAAATGAACAGCACTGCTAATGCTTTCCTAAAATCCAAGTCCAGCTATTTATGGTCCATATAAAAATTATAGAAATTTTAAAAAATAGATATCACAACAGTATTTCCACAAACCAAGTAATGGATGAACACTGAGTGTCCAGAAAGTTCTTCAAATGTAGTTTTAGTTATTTTGGAATTTATTCCTTGTTATGCTGGGGAAAGAGATGAAATATATTCTAATGAAATGGTTGTTTCTTTTACATTCAGTGTTGTGATACATACTTTGGAATATGTTATAAATTTTTTGAATATTTACTAGAAAACACTCTGGTCCCAGCTAAGAGAGCTCCCAAACATTCTGAATTTAAGAGGTTAATCTATATTGATAATGATTTTAAGACCGCCACTTATGGAAGACTCTAATGGGTGACACGTAGGTATATCAGAAATTTCATTCTTTTAAAAGCTGAGAATCAGGGACATTATTGATGTTGTGTTCATCTTTATGAGTTTAAAAGGAAAAATGAGGGAAACAGTCTTCTTAGATTTAATTTAACTAACAAAAAAAGCAGTTAGGTAATGTTACATGAGAGAAACCTAGGGAGAAAGTGCCATTTTTACAATCTGGGAGGTAAAAGCAATGGAAGGAAACTTTGAGCATTTTCAGTCATGTTCCCTAGAATTTAGTATAATTTCAAGGAAACAGATTCTAAAAAGAGACCATGACTCAAAAGGAATGAGTAATTCTAAAAAGTGAAAAGGGTTAAAAAGCTAAAGAATCAGATATGCTTATACCTGTGGTCCATGGGCTATACGAGGCAAAGGTATAAAAAGAGGGAAATGGCCAAAGATGAATGCAGAAGAAACGGGAAGTGTGAGGGAGGCAAGAAGTGGGGTTTTTAAGGGGGAAAAAGGGGGTGGTGGTGGTGGCTTCCAAATAGTACTGGAGTCAAATGCAGGTAGGTATGAGGAGCCTCTTTTGGAAGCAAGAAAATTAGGAATAAATAAGCTACATTAATATGAATCCCCAGTTGAAACAGTATAATGGAAACCAAGAAAACAGAAGAACCTCACTTCTGTTTCACTCCCATTTTCTCCATCAAGAGGAATGATAGTATAAGAAATGATAGTATAAGTATAAGGCAAATGCAAATAAGAAGTAACTAAAATCCAGTATATTTTAATAAAAAATAATAAAACAGCTACCCATTGCCATTAAAAGGGAAGGTTGGTTATATTCTTTTTTCTCAGTAACAAAAGCCTTTCCCTTATCATCCCCTAAGCAGTGCTTACATAGCCTCAGTTGAAGCCTTAATTTTATTTCTTTTTAATGTATTTTTTATTTTTTCTAAAAGACACTTAGATTACGTAAAATGTTACATAAAAAAATATAAGGGATTCCTATATCCCCTACTCCCCACACCTCCCACTTTTCCCCACATTAACAACTTCTTTCACTAGTGTGGTATGTTCATTGCAATTGATGAACACATTTTGGAGCATTGCCACTAAGCATAGATTATAGATTATATTGTAGTTTACACTCTCTCCCACTCAATTCTATAGGCTATGGCAGGATATATAATAGCCTGAATCTGTCGTTGCAATATCATTCAGGAAAATTCCAGGTCTTGAAAGTGCCCCCATATTACCCTTCTTTTTCCCTCTCCCTGCTTTCAGTACCTCCAGTGGCCACTGTCTCCATATCAATGATATAATTTCTTCCATTGCTAGGATCACAATAAGTCTATAGTAGAGTACCAGTAAGTCCACTGTAGTCCATATTTTATTCCCCAATCCTGAGGATTCTGGGGTGGTGATGCCTACTCCCCCTCTAATTGAGAGGGGGTGAAGCCTTAATTTTAAACCGACTCATATAGGGAAGATTGGCAGACTTCTGCTCACCCAGGAGAAATGCAGACCATGTTTCTTTTCTGGTTGAATACTAAAGTTAGCTTCAGGGATAGATATTGGAACAATTATACCTTTTTCCAAAAAAGGTAGCCTCTGGAATTTCCAAGACACACCATTTACAGTCACCTAATACTGCTCAACTCTTTGTGAATAGCTTGTCTTAGAAGGAGGTGGTAGATGATTTACCCTTAAAGAGAGCTGTTTAGCATAATTTTAAGCCTAAAAAATGACAGATATTTTTTGAGCTTTCTTTCAAAATGTTGGGACAAAGACATAGTAGATGATCTATAATTGAATTATTAAAATTATTTTTATATTGTCTATATCTCAGGATGAAACTGAGTAAACAGACACCTTCTTTTAAGGAAGTGAATGTGTCCCAACTCCCTTTCCTAATCATAAGAACCAATAAGTTGTAAAGCGGATGTGGCTCAAGCAGTTGGGTGCCCACCTACTACATGGGGATGTCCCAGGTTCTGTTCCCAGTGCCTCCTAAAAAGAAGACAAACACACAATGACCAGACACAAGAGAGCAGACACCGAGTGCAAACAACAAGGGTGTGTGTGTATGTAAATAAATAAATCAATTAAATCTTTTTTTAAAAAAGAACCAAGAAACTAGCTAGGGCTGGAATTATCCAGAGTTTTGGGGTGCAGAGTGTTTCTTTTTAAAAAGCAAGACTTGTAGCATTCACTAAAGCTCGTTCCTGGCCTATACCCTATGGCCCAGGAAGTTCCTGATGGTGCTAACACACCCTTCAGAAAACACTAGTCTGTGTCTTTGGAACTGTTTGAAGAATGTTTCAGAACTGCATCATACACCCTAGGATTGAATAGATTGCTATTGTTTGTAGGCTAGATTTCCTGAAAAGCAAACATGCCAGCATGAGAGACTTCAGATGCTTAGAAATGTACTCAGTCTAACCATTTAGCACCAGGTAAATTTTCTGATCCTTTACATCCCTGTGCCCACACTATCAACTCTCTTACCTACTAGGAGGCGCTCACCAGAGGCTTGAATATCTGGATTAGGACATGCAGGCTACATCACACCATTTTTCTCTGCATCGTTCATTTAGGGATGGTAGTTGTTGGAGATTGAATCATGTCCCCCACAAAGCCATACATGTTCACATCCTACATCCTGGTACTGTAGGTGTAAACCCATTTATAGATAGGACCTTTGAAGATACTATTATTATTATAAGTTGTGGACTCATCTGTGAATTAGGATCTTAAGAGTCCTATTTAGATAAGGCCACATTGTATCAGGTTGGGCCTTAACACACATGGTTGAAGTTCTTACAAGCAAAGGAAATTGGGCATAGAAGTAGAAGCCAGAAGTTAGGAGAAGCCAGAGAATTGAGGCAGATCATTGTGTGACAGAGGCAAAGATGCAAGCCAGGGACCCCAAGGATTCCTGGCAGTGTGGTGGCAGAACACTGCCAACTCCAGAGGAAGCATGGCCTGTCCAGATCTTGATGTAGGACTTCCAGCCTCTACAACTGTGAGATAATAAATTTCTGTCAGTTCTACAATGGGAACTGTGGTCCATGCTCAACAGCAATGCCCCAGGATGCGTTTATCAATTGCAATGAATGTGCCACACTGATGAAGGATGTTATTTATGTGGGAGGGTGTGGGAGGTGTGGGGAGTGGGGCATATGGGAATCCCTATATTTTTTGTGAAACATTTATGTAATCTATGTATCTTTTTATAAAAGTTACTTTTAAAAAAGTATATACAAATAAAAGAGAGAAACAGAAATAGAATAGCAGATATGTACAGCAAGTAAAGTTTAGAGAGATTGTGAGGTGATTATTTAGGAGTAGAGTTTTTTGTTTTATTTTTATTATTAGAATAATGAAAATGCTCTAATAATGATTGAAGGATGAATGTACAACTATGTGATTATACCACATATCATTGATTGCACACTGTGGTTGGATTGTATGCTTTATTAATATGTATCAATAAAATTAAATTGTTAAAGAAATTTAAAAAAAATTCTTGTTGGTTAATCCAACCAGTTGGTGGTATTTGTCATAGCATCCCTGGCAAACTAAAACAGTCATCTTCATCAAATAGGAAAACACTGAGTTTTCAATTCTTTAATGTTGTTAAGAGACAATTCACTGAATATGTAGGAGCTTTCCCCCTGGCATTTCTAATCAAGAGACCAGCATTTAATCATTAAGAGATTAAATGATTAATCTCATCCTTTTTTTTTTTTTCTTACCATCTATACCATGGAAATCATTTTTTGATGAGCAATCACTCTCTACTTGAAATCAAATATAAAGATATATAATAACACTGAATAAAAGAGCAAGAGAAACAGAGATGAAGTAATCTTGTTTGATTCCAATACTTTGTATTCTCATTGTCTGTTAAGAGACTTCACCATAAATTATGGATCCAAATTCATCAGTGGAAACCTGCTTGGACTTTTCCTGGGAGGTTATTGTGGTTATCTATTACTGGTTGATTAGGGGGCACTTCTTTGGAGATGAGCCACCACAGAGGCTAGGGAACTGCCTTCTTAGTTTGGCCGGTTGCCCCAAGTAGGAGAAGTAAAGAGGCAAGAATTACAAGCTGAGTTAAGTGAAATCTTATGGAAATTTATTGCATATAAGACATTTTATAAATAAGTTTAAATGGATTATTACAAGTATCAGAGGAAGACCCTGGATGTGATTTTTTGGTTGTCTAATCATTGTATATTTGGACATAGTTGATTCCACAATCATTTGCTTCCCATTGATTTTACTTTTACTATTGAATATGACACTTGATAGCCAAGTGACTTCTATCTGGGTTATACTATTTTACTCTATTGGAAAAGGGAGGCAATGGGTCTTAGCATATTAAAATGTCAAAGAAACCCTTTAAGAAAGAAACCTCACCTTGTTTAACTTCTTGTGTCTCAGATTTATTTGGCCACAGAAGCCATTTATGGAATAAATGTCTGAAATATTCTCTAGAACATACTTAGGGAAATGAGAATTCTAGGCAGCCATGAGATCTTGCCATAGTAAATTTCAATTCCGGGTAGCTTATAAGACTGCTGGATTGTAGCCGACTATATTTTGAACTTACACTTGATTTGACAGAGCTTTTCAGTGATATGCTCACCTACCATAGCAAATAAAAAGTAAACATTGCCTCTATTGTCTTAGTTTGCCAGGGCTGCTGTAATAAAGTACCATGTACTAGTTGGCTTAAACAACAAATTAAAGTTTCACATTTCTGGAGGTCAGGAGTATGAATCAGGGTGTCAGCATTGGTGCCCAGTTCATAAATTGTTTCTTACAGGCTCACAACAAATACATTCAGATATTGAAAGCAATCAATTAGAATTTTCTATAACAATTAGACATTGCCATGACATCCAAGTAGGTGATTAGTAGACTTGTCTTGTGGAATAAAATATAGACTCTTTGGGGTGTTGTCCACTTTTTGTGGTGATTCACATGGGACATGAACTGACTGCATAGTAGTTATACTCAATAAGACCACTTAATGGATCCTTAGCATATTGAAAGGAAAAAAATAAATTGTTCTTTGCCTCAGATAGTTTAAGAAGCACTGCTCTAAAGTTCCTCTGATTTTTTAAAGAATCTGTTCATCTCTTTCACTTAGCATAGATGGTATCTTTACTCATTTAAAGGCTTAAAATCTCTTTACTATTCAAGTATTATATAAGTATTTTTAAAAGTCAATGCTAGGATTAAGTTTAAGTGCAGTAGGTTATGATTTTTATTTACTTTTAACTAAGTATTGGGTACTTAGCTATTCTGTTGCTGTATTAAGTAATGATTTCTATTCTGTATAAAATATTTAAAACCCATAGCTACAGCTCATATTCCCACATAACTATGGACATTTTTTTATATCTCATTTAAGTCTTAAAGAGAGATTGTTGTCTTGCAGGTTTTTATTTTCTTAAATATTCTATTAAAAAAATTCTCTGATTCCACCTATGAGATATCTAGAATAGACAAATTCATAGATACAGAAGTAGATTGTAGTTCCCAGTGGCTAGAGCAAGAGGGGAATAGAGAGTGATTGCTTAATGGGTACAGAGTTTCTGTTCAGGATGATAAAAAATTTTGGAAATAGATAGTGGTGATGGTAGCACAATATTGTGAATGTAATTTTTGTCACTGAATTGTGTACTTAAAAGTGGTTAAAATGGCAAATTTTATGTCATATATATTTACCACTGTAAAAAAATTCTCCCCAATTGCCTATCTTCTGTAATATAATTTTTTCTTGATTATCTGTGCAAATGGAGTAGAATGTAGGGGTAAAATGGACAATATCATAGGATAGACAGTCTGTGCCTGTTCTCAGTTGTGTTAGAGTTCTCCAGAGAAACAGAATATATAATTAAGAGACTTTTGATAGGAATTGCGTGACCATGGATATTGGTAAGTCCAAATTCCATGGGGTAGGACACAAGTTGAAAACTCCAATGAGCATGAGGTTGAATTCCCCAGGAGAAGCTGGCTTCTCCTACTTGGCTGACGTAGTGGCAGGAAGTCTTCCTTCTGACTTCTGAAATCCTCAGTTCTGGCTTTAAGATCTCCAACTGATTGTATGAAGATATGCCCCTTACTGCTGAGAACAATCACCATTATTGATTGTAGTTGCAATTAGCCATAGGTACAATTAACTGACTAGAAATGTAAATCCATCTACAAAATACCCTTACAGTAAAAATCGGACTGGTGCTTCCTTGACCAAAGAAATGAACACCATAACCCAGCAAAGTTGACACAAGAAATTAACTATCACACTATCCTTTAGATTAGATGCATTTTTCTGTAGTTAAGTCAGTCAGGAATTTGAATAGAAGGAAATTACATATTATAGTAAAATAATTTTTAAAAATATCTGGGAAGTGGATGTGGGTAAAGTGATTGGGCTCCCGCCTACCACAAGGGAGGTCCCAGGTTCGGTTCCTGGTGCCTCCTAAAGAAGACAGCAAGCTGGTGCAACGGGCAGGTGCAGCAAGATGATGCAACAGGAGACACAAGAAGAACAACATGAGAGACACAGCAAAGCAGGTAACAGAGGTGGCTCAAGCAATTAGGCACCTCCCTCCCACATCAGAGGTCCCAGGTTCGTTTCCCGGTGCCTCCTAAAGAAACAAGGAAGATGACCAGACACAGCAGGTGCAAACGACAAGTGGGTGGGGAGGAATAAATAAATAAAATAAATCTTTTAAAAAATCAAATTTCTGAACCAAGGACTTTCTATTTATAGTGCTTTGTAAATGACAAACTATATACAATGAGCCAATATTATAGTTCTTGTAAGAAAAGGAAGAGTTTAATAAATACACACACATGCTCTGCATGATATGTTATCCTGAGGAAGGAAGCTTAACTTACTAATGAAAAAATTAAAGTTGGATATCAGGAAACCTGATGTTTTTCCACACTCTGCAACTAACTAATTTTAAGATATTAATCATGTCCTCTCTATACCTGTTTGCTAATCTTTCAAATAAAATACTCCTTCCCTTACACTCCCACAAAATACACACAGCTCACAAGTCAATAGAACTAAATTATAAAACATGTCAATTGGTTTTTAAAAATGTATTTCAAAAATTGTAATTGTACTTTGATCATTTGCCAGTAATCTATAGGTAAATGTTCTCTTCTTTATTGTTTACTGTACTTGCAACCTATGGTTAAGCAAAAACAGATATGCTTGTTGTTTGAAATGTCCAGTACTAACCTTGACAAGCTTCGTGTAATTGGCTTATGAAAAGTAAAAAACAATGGCGATATGGTATAGAAAAATATGAATTGAAAGGACATGAATTCACATTTTGGCTTTCATATTAACCTTCCCCTAAAGAGTTCCAATGTATCAAACTTTTTTGAGTTCCATGTTTCCCATGTGTAAAACTGAGAGAAGTGGAATAAATAGTCTCTAAAGCTCCTTATGTCATTAACAAATCTTGAGTTAGATTTTATAACTATGGAAATATTAAAAATATGGACCACAAGATGGCGTTTGTAGCTAATGAGTCCTTTTGCCTTAACCCTATATATGCTGCAATCATTTAAGGATTTGCAGTATTACAAGTACAAATTTATAACTTATATTCTCAAGAGATGTGCAAAAGTAATTTTTAGAAAAATAATATGAAAATCTTGGTATTTTAATGTAATTTGCATTTCTAAAATTATAAATTGGCAGATAATTTTCAAAAGCTCAGACTTTTCCAAAAATGAAATTTAATGAATAACTTTGAGAATTTGCTTTCCCATGGTAACCTCATCTCTACTTTCTTTCTGTATTGATTGCATTTCAGAATTTCGAAATATGCAGCTCCCAAAAGTTTTCCTTAGTGTTTCTAAGCTTAGGTATTTAGGTGATAAAAAACAATTAGTAAAACGTTATTCTCCATTTCTTCTTTTTTTTTTTTCTTTTGTCTCTATTTCTTCTTGATGAATAAATTCTGGCTATACCACTTCCTAGATTTGTAATATCACAAATATACTTAAATTCTTTGAGCCTCAACCTTCTCATCTATAAAATGGGATTCGTAAAAGTCATTGTGAGGTTTAAAGAAGATAATATACAAAGCAACCAATATAATGCCTTTCCAAATATTCGTTCATTACATGGCAATCATTATTTCTTTGTTATCCAATTTTAATGTTCTATATTTCATAATATATAATGTTCTATATGTCAAAATACATAAATATTTTTCTGTCTCTATCATGGAAGATGGTAAGGAAATATTTTAAAAATGAATATAACTCTTTTACCGTGTTTCACTGACCCTCTTAGGACTTATTTTAGAAATGAAAATCTTAATTCACAATAGTAATCAACCTGGATAGCTACTAAATTCTTATTTAGACATTTTAAACCAGGAGAGTTGAAGCAAAATATGACAATGATAGAAGTTTGTTCACTTGAGGAATAATGCCATCTTTGATGCAATTTGAACCACTTATTTGACTGGATTTCTAAATAGAGCAGACTGCCAGAAATTTCATTTTGAATTTTATTTTGAGGATGTTCAGAAATTTCTTTAAATGATTGTTCTTCAGAGTTATCAAAAATAATGATATTTCTGGAAAGAAGTAATTGCTTTGGGCTGCCCTGCATGCTTAACAGATAGTAGATGTATGAGGATTTGCAGAGAAGATGCCAGAGAGCTGTAGAAGAAACAAGGTTTGCAAGGGAAACAGAGGCCTTCCCCAAATATAAAGTATGGTTCTCCTCCCTGGCAGTCAGCCCTTCCAACCCAGTTACTAGTTTTCTTTGTTGTATAAGACTGTGGATAGTGTTTTAAAAGTTATTTATAATTTTTAATTGATAATTTTGTGGTTCTCTCCTTTCATACTCAAAACTTGGTGAAAGAGATTTTGGGTATTTTTAAAGTTGTTTTAATTTCTTTTCATTTTCTTTTTCTTTTTTGGTATTGAAAACAAATGAAATAGTAATAATGGCTAATACTTATTGCATGTCTGCTTACTAAATTGCTGACACATGCTTAACTCTTTGATAATTCTGTATATGGGTAGTTATTAGTTCCATTTTCCTATGGTAACCCCAGTTTAGAGAGGTTAAATAATCTCTCTTGGTCCCATAACTATTATTGGGAAGGAACTGAAATTTGAACCTCTGTTCTCTCTCTTAAAAACATTTATTTTTAGAAACAGTTTTATTGAGATGTATTGTCATACAACAAATTGCACATATTTAAAACACAATTTGGTAAGTTTTAATATATGTATATATCCATAAAACCATAACCACGGTTAAGATAACATGTCCATCGCCCCCCAAAATTTTCTCGAACCCACCCATAAATTCTCCAATCTACGCTATCTCCCACCCTCAGGCAACCACTGTTCTACTTTCTGTCACTCGATGTTAGTTTTCATTTCCTACAGTTTTTGCACTCATGCAATATGTATTCTATTTTATCTGTCCAGTTTCTTTCACCAAGATTCATTCAGGTAGTTGAATCTATATCAATAGTTCGTTTTCTATATGCCTGACTAGTATTCCATCTTCTGGATACCACAATTTGTTTATCCAGTCACTTCTTGATGGGCATTTGGTTATTTGCAGTTTTTAGCTATTACATCAAGGCTGCTGTGAACATTTGTGTACAATCTTTGAATGTAGTAGAATGGTTAGATTATATCGTGGGGCTTTAACTTTTAAAGATATTGCCATACTGTTTTCCAAAGTAGTTATACCAGTTTACACTCCTAGCAACAGTATATGAGAGTTCCAATTCTTCTACTTCTTCACCAATGCTTTACATGGTCAGTCTTTTTTATTTGAGCCATTCTAGAATTTATGTATTGTTATTCATTGTAGTTTGTGCATTTCCTTAATGACTAATGATGTTAAGCATCTTTACGTGTAACTTTTTTGGTGAAGTGTGTCTTCAAATCTTTTTTCATACTTTTTTTTAACTGTTTTTTTTTTCCTCATACTATTTAGTTTTGAAAGTTCTTTTTATATTCTGGATACAATGGCTTTATCAGGTATATGGTTTATAAATATTTTCTCCTAATCTGTGGTTTGTGTTATTCTTTTAAAATTATCTTTCAAGGAACAATTTCTTTTTTAAATTTTCATGATGTTCGTGTTATTTATTTTCTTTTCTAGATCATACTTTTTGTTTCATTTCTAGTAAAACATCTTTGCTTAACCTAAGATCCTAGAGACTTTTTCCTATATTTTCTATATGTTATTTTAGGTTTTACATTTAAATCTATGATCCATTTTGAGTTCATGTTATATATTATGTGAAGTATGGATTGAAGTTCATTTATTGTACAGGATTTCCCAGTTTTCCCCTGTACAAGAGGAAAATATTATCCTTTCTCCACTGAATTGTCTTTGCACTTTTGGCAAAAATCAGTTGCCCATATCTCTGTGGGCCTCTTTCTATCTCTCCTATTCCATGCTATCTCGGTACTGTTGCTTTTTAATAAGAGCAGAAATCAGGCGGTGTTAGCCTTCCTACTTTGTTCTTCTTTTTCAATTATTTTAGCTACTCTAGGTCCTGTGAATTTTCAAATGATTTTTAGAAATAGCTTGTCAATTTATATAAAAACAGCTTGCTGGAATTTTGATGGGAATTGTGTTGAATCTATAGATCAATTTGGGGAGAACTGGTATTTTATAAATAATGAGTCTCCAACCAGAGAAAAGATATATCTCTATTTAGGTTTTCTTTAATCTCATTCAGCAGTGTTTTATAGTTTTAGGGTACAATGTCACACATTTTTGACAGATTTGTCCCTAAATATTTAATATTTTTGGTGCTATTATAAAGGATAATGTGCTTTCAATTTCAGTTTCCAATTGTTGCTAGTATATAAAAGCATTAGATTTTTATATATTGATCTTATAATCTGCAAGCTTACTAAACACCCTTATTATAGTTCTAAAAGCTTTTTAAAATATATAGTAAATAAACTTTATTTATCTGTTCTCCCAAGATGATGATGCTAACAGTCACAGGTCTGCATACAATACAGTTTTGTATTGGCTACTTCCAATTTACAGTATATTTTTTCCTCTGAAAAAATATATTTATAAAAGCTAAGTAAACAATAAGGTACAGCCATTTTGAAGTTATCAGATGTCATAGCTTAAAGAATTAGTCTTTAGCAAATATCCAACAAATCAATCTGGATAAATTATAGCTTGTTAAATGCTCTAATTTAACAGAAAACATCCACTAAGTTTCATGTCAAAATGTATTGCACGAGTCCTTAAAAAAAAAATCACCCTAAAAATAAATAGAAAAGAGGGGCAAAGAATGGAAGAGAGAAATATTAGGTGAGTCTTAAATCAGGTTAAGTTATTCAAAACATCTTTTAAACAACATAAAACTTTTCCCAACAGAAAATTGAAGAAAAAAAAAAACAAAAGCTGTCACCAATTCTCCACTGATATAACCTAATTTAAAGGCAGTCTGCAATATATCTGGGGGCCAATGTCAGATTTTTCTTGGTCTTTTAGCTACATGAGGGGCCCTGAACAGCAGTTTCATTCTCAAACGATAACAAATGTGGACAGTTTTCCATGCAGAAGGCTCACCCAACATCACCTTCCCATTTCTTCAAGATGAAGATGGGTTGCAAGCCTCCAGCGTGCTTGGGTCTGCGGTGACCCTGTGCATTCCTACAGTGCTTGCAAGAACAGTTTTGAAATGGTTTGAGGCCTTGCTCTGCTCCATCTACGGAGCAAGGTTATAGAAATTTCAGACAGTTTATTGCCGCCTCCCAAATCTCGTGTACTGAGCATCTTATCTGCACTATTTAATATTGTAGCCGCTTACCCACATGTGGCTTGTTTAAAGCAAAGAAAAATTTTAAATTCAGGTTTTCGTTCGCATCAGCCATGTTTCAGGTACTTAGTAGCCACACATGGCAAGTGGGTCTGTATTGGACTTTTTGGGTTATAGAACATTTCTGTCCTCACAGAAAGTTCTGGATAGTGCTGGTGTGAAAGGAGCTGAACATGTTGGGCCTCAGCAGGATTCCTGCTGGGAGACAAATCTGATAAGGAAGTGGATATTAAGAGTCATTGAAGGGAAGTGGATGTGGCGCAGGCAGTTGGGTGCCTGCCTACCACATGGGAAGTCCCTTGCCTCCTAAAGAAGACAGCGAGCTGATGCAACAAGGAAACACAGTGAGAGACACAACACGCAGGGAGCAGAGGTGGCTCAAGTGATGGGGCCTTTCCCTCCCATGAACCCAGGAACTGTCCCGGGTTCAGTTCCCAGTGCCTCCTGGAAAAAAAGGACGACGAGCAGACACAGCGCAAACAACGGGGCAGGGGGGCGGGGGGAGGTAAATAAAAAATTTTTCCCACCGTTGAATAAAAAAAAAAAAAAAAAAAAAAGATGAAGATGGGAGCCATGACCAGAGGCTCCACAGGCTACCTAAGCACAGACTCATGGTATACTCTGAAGATACCACTTAGAGGTGAAGAAAGCATCAGTCAAGCATCTTCTCTCTCTAAAATCTGAGTCTGATCATCAGGGGACTTTTGTACAGTTGCTACCTTTGTAAGGTGTCCCTATGGTTGTTGCATAGACATTCTTCTCATATTTCTTCAAACGGTCTTTAAATTATGAATCTGCTCTATGAACTCTTGCCCTTTCAACTTTGAATCACTGGTAAGAGTAGTCTTCATGCTAGTTGTGTCTGTAGCTCCATAATTGTTACCTTATCATTGCTTGGGTTTTCCTCCTGTTGTAGCTTTGCTGATATTTCTTCTGCAGCTACTCAAGTTGAGTCTGTAGGTGCATTAATTTCTTCTTCATGAGCATCAAGGATTTCTTCATATCTTTTGGCTGTTCTTTCTAAAAGCTTTTTTTATAGATTCCTTCAGATTTTTTACACAGATAATCATGTTTTCTGTGCATAAGGACTTCTTCCATTCTGAACTGGATGCCTTTCATTTCTTTTTACTTGCCTTATTGCTCTGGCTAGAACCTCCAGGACAATGTTGAATGGAAGTGTTGAGAGTGGACATCCTTATCTTGTTCCTGACCAACCAATCTTTAATCATTAAGTATGATGTTACCTGTAGGTTTTTTATAGATGTTCTTCTTTAGATTATGGAACTTCTCTTCTAATTTGCTAAGAGTTTTTTGTTGTTGTTGTTGTTATCAGGAATGGATATTAGAATATGACAAATGCTTTTTCTATTGAGATAACCATATAGTTATTCTTTTTTAGTTTTAAAATAGTGAATTACATTTATTAATATTTCAATATTAATCCAATCTTGCATTCCTGGCATAAACCCCATTTGGTGATGATGTGTAATTCTTTGTATAGATTGTTGGATCAATTTGCAAAAACTTATTTTAGAAGTTTTGCATCTATGCTCATGAGGAATACTGGTTTTTATTTGTCTTTTCTTGTAATGTTTGTTTTTTTGGTGTCAGTATAATACTGGCCTCATAGAGTGGGTTAGTAAGATGAATTGTCTGGAAGAGTTTGTATAGCATTGGTATGATTTCTTCCTCAAATTTTGATAGAATTCACCAATGAAACTGTAGAGGCCTGAAGATTTCTTGTGGGAAGATATACTTAAGTGCAAATTGAAATTCATTAATAGATATGGAGCTATTCAAGTTATGTATTTCTTCTGGAGTAAATTTTGGTAATTTTTCCCTTGCAAGGAATTTGCCCATGTCATCTAAGTTGTCAAATTTATAAGCATATTATAGGCATAAAGTTCATAATATTTCCTTATTTTCCTTCTAATAGCAATAGTGTCTGAAATAATGTAGAATCTGAAGTGATTTCCTGATATCAGTAACTTGTGTCATCTCTCCTTTTATGATCAATCTGGCTAGAATTATCAATATTACTGATCTTCTAATCAATAATATATCAATAACAATTAAACTTTTGGTTTAATATATTTTTCTCTATTGTTGTTCTCTTTCTATTTCATTGATTTCCTACTCTGATCTTTTTTGGTTTTATTTTCTTGCTTACTTTGGATTTAATTTGTTATTTTTTAGGGTTTGTAAGGTGGAACCTGAGGTCTTTTTTTGAGACCTTTCTTCTTTTCTAATATAGGTGTTTAGTGTTATAAATTTCTCTATTGCGTTGGTGGCATCTCACAAATTTTTCATAGTGTTTGGGAGAGTTCTGGTCTGTCATTTAGTACTAGTTATCAATATAGACATATTAAAGCTGTAAAAGAATTAGGGAGAAAATTGAAATGAAAGTAGTTTAGGCAGATAGAACATTATAAATTAGATAATATTTAGGACTGCTAAATCCAGCTTGAAGTATATTTTATAGAAAAATACATGTGTATAACAATCTATCCACATTTGGTAAAAGCATGCTTTCTTTCCTAATTAGTTTTAGCTTAGCTGAATATATATTTAACATATTTTAAAAGAATATTCAATTTGTCCAGACAATTAAAATTATGCTATGGATAATCATCACATGAATAACTCAGGCTAGTCTATTGTGAGGATCAACTTTCGGTAAAATCATAAAACGGCCCATGCTTTTGTTTGTGGGTCCCCACTAGGTTCAATCCTTTCTGATCCTTTTTATCATTTCCTGTGGCACATCAATACCCAAGGCAAGGTCCACCTTTGAGTTCCAACAGACCATCATAATATAATAATTATGAGTTTTTGAGCACTTTTTTGCCAGGCATTCTGCATAGAGATTTACACAGATGATGTAAATATAATTTTCACAGTTACCTTGTTGGTAAGTGCTACCATTTGCCCAATTTATAGCTGATGAATCTATTATAAATGTTAATTAATCAAGTTGCCCAAATCTACACAGCTCACACTTGATGGAGAGTGGTTCAAATCTGGTTGAGACCAAATTTTATATTTTCACTCATCCCTAGATGCTTAATGCCAGCCTCATCAAATCAAAACATGTCCATCTTTTTCTTTATAACTTAAACCTCTTTCTCTCTCCTGACAGTGGGGTAACAGTAAGTTATTCCAGCAAACTAATCCATGCTAATCTTTTTTTTAAAAAAATCAATTTTATTGATTAATAATAATAAAGCATACATCCATTCAAAGTGTACAGCCAATGGTCTTGGTATAATCACATAGTTGTGTATTCATCACTTCAGTCATTTTTAGAACATTTTAATTATTTCAATAATAATAATAAAACAAACAAATAAAATATCACCTCTCAATCTCTCTATGCTTCCCCTGCTGTACAAAGCTGCTATTCTGTTTCTTTCTCTCTAGTTTATTTGTATTTATATCTTGTAAAAACAGCCTCATATATGCAATATCACCCATATTCATATTTTACATGAGGTTTCAGTCTCATGTTACAGTTTTTGGCTTTCCTTCTAATATTATACGTGACTTTAGGACTTACCCTTTCAACCACTGTAATACCTGTATAATAGCTCTGCTAGTTACAAACACTATGATGTGCTTTCACCGTTTTCTCTTCATTTCCAAAAATTTATAAACAATCCTTTTACCAATTCTACACAGATCAACCCTCAGCTTTCCATTCTACCCTCATTCTATTTTCTGGTGACCTATATTCTAATTATTAACTCCATGAGTTTACACAATACATTTACTTCATAATAGCACAATCATACGGTATTTGTCCTTTAGTGTTTGGCATGCTTCACTCAGCATAATATTCTCCAGGTTCATCAATGTTGTCATATGCTTCACAATTTTATTTCTTTTTATACCTATATAATATTCCATCATGTGTATACACCACAATTTCTTTATCCATTCATCGATTGATGGATACGTGGATTGATTCCATCATTTGGCAATTGTGAATAACACCACCATCAATATTAGTGTGCAGATGTCTGTTCCTGTCACTGCTCTCAGTTCTTCTGGGTATATACCCAGTAGTGGTATTGTCGGGTCACATGGCAAGATCTATATTCAACTTCCTTAGGAACTGCCAAACAGTCCTCCACAGTGGCTGTACCATTCTACATTCTCACCAACAGTGAATAAGTGTTCCTATCTCTCCACATTCTCTCTAACACTTATAGTTTTCTGACTTTTTAATAGTGGCCATTCTAATAGGTATGAAATGATATCTCATTATAGTTTTGATTTGCATTTCCCTAATTGCTAGTGATATTGATCATTTTTTCATGTTTTTTATTTTTGCCATTTGTATTTCTTCTTTGAAAAATTATATTTTCAAATCTTTTGCCCATTTATTAATAGGGCCATTTGTTTATTGTCGAGTTGTATGATCTCTTTATATATCATGGATATTAAACCCTTATTGGTTATGTGATTGCCAAATATTTTCTCCCATTGAGTTGGCTGCCTTTTCCTCCTTTTGACAAAGTCCTTTGAGGTGCAAAAATATTTAATTTTGAGGTCGTCCCATTTATCTATTTTTTTGTGGTTGATGGTGCTTTGGGTATAAGATTTAAGAACTGCCACCTACAAAATCTTGAAGATGTTTTCCTACATTTTCTTCTAGGAGTTTTATGGCTGTCCCTTTTATATTTAGGTACTTGATCCATTTTGAGATAATTTTTGTATAAAGTGTGAGATAGAGGTCCTTTTTCTTTCTTTTGGATATGGCTATCCAGTTCTCCCAGCACCATTTGTTGAATAGACTGTTCTGGCCCAGCTGGTAAGGCTTGACAGCCTTAAACTGTAGATTTAAGTATCTTTTTCTGAGTTCTCAATTCTGTTCCATTGGCCAGTCTGTCTCTCTTTATGCCAGTACCATGCTGTTTTTACCATTGTCACTATGTAATATGCTTTAAAGTTAGGAAGTGAGAGTCCTCCAACTTCATTCTTTTTTAAGACATTTTTGGCTATTTGGGGCCCATTACCCTTCCAAATAAATTTGAAAATTGGCTTTTCCATTTCTCATGCTAATCTTTTAAGATTTAATATGTTTTTCTCTTATTTAGCAATAACATCCCTCATTAAGAATTAAAATATGTATAGAAAATGACTGGATTCTGGCATGCTGGTCGGAGAGAGGAATAGGGCAGACTGATATAGGATCAGCTGTCAGTATTTATTAGTCCTTGTTTATTTCATCATGCTGTTTCCATTTTTCAGTGCCTTGCTATATGGGAATCCTTCCTTACATCACAGACTGACCTCCACTTAGAAGAAGCCTCTGAAGATAAATCTTAAACCCACTGAGGATTTCTGGTGATCTTTGGGAGAGAGCATCTATCAACCAAAGTTATTTTTTCTGGATGGGCTGTGCCCTCTATTAAGTGGATGAAAAATATTTCACACTATCTGGAAAACCAACAACTTGATAACTCAGGTATTCCAGGTCATTGACATGAATTTGGATATATATATATATTATATAAATATTTAGCTTAGTTTTGATTATATTCTTAATTTTCCATGCCAATAATTGCATAGAGAATTTTTTTCTTAAATATATGTCTGTGGGACATGACATTTTAAATATGTTGTAAAGATTCAGTTTTAATAAAAAGTTTAATATGAAGTAACAGACTATAGTGTGTTTTTTCCTATAAATTCTCAAACCACTGCAGCAGATTCTAATATAAATTGCACATGCATTAACAATTATACCATGTGCTCACTTTTATGTCATCAAAATTTACTCAAATATTATTCACTTTGATAGAAATTTGATGAAAATATGCAACTGGTAACTTGTAACATTAATGATCTGAAAGTTGGTTTGTTAAAAGTTATTGTTTTCCATAATAAAAAAAATTATTTTAATTATTAGTTAGTGATCCTTTTCCCACAGAAAATTTATTCATATTTTGGCATTTTTATACATGGTCTTTACAATTTAGATGTAGCTTTTATTTTTATATGCTATACAATGTTTATCATATTTATTCTTCCATTCATTAAGTATTCATTTTCCAAGGTACAATTTTAGGTGCTTATGGTCTATAGTGACAAAAAAGGACATACTCCCTTCATTTTTGAAGCTTACATTCTAGTAATATCAATTATACAGAAATGATTTCAGATGATATTTATAGCTACATTAAAAAATCTGAATGTGTGGGTTAATTTTTGCCTGTTTTTGGAAATAGATATTTCCCAAGTCTTTAAGTAAGTTGGAGTACTTGATCATGCATGATACATTGCATATATGATTTTTAGTATAGTTTGGTGTGTTAGCACTTAAACAAGTATTTAAAAAACTAGACTTTTAAATTTTTCTAAATAAAATAAATTATATACACATACACAAACATAAATATAAAGCTGAACATTTTTCAAAAATATTGACAAGTATAATTTTTAAAGCATTTGTAATAAAGGGTCTGACTCCATTTTTTGAGGTTTGCTGAAAGCCATTAAGCCACACCCTTCCCTTCCTTTTCTGCCCCTAATCTGGGCATAATCTGGGCAAGCTGATAAAAAAGCCCAGATTTTCCCTTCCACCTTTGGCACCAGCAGGAAGTTCAAACTATAAACCATGCAAACCTTTTCCCACACGCAGGAACTCTTACTCTAATGTGAGGGAGTGAGAGCCCTACTTCCTAACCATCTTAAAAAGTCCAAACCAGTCTTGGTTCCCTACTCTCTCAAGTCAGACCTAGCTGGGAGGCTTGCCCCACTCTCCCCAGAAAGCCTCATTATATAAGTAATAAAGCTTTTCATTACCCTCTTGGTGTGTATGTGGCAAATTTTAACATCCAAATTTTGACAAAGCAAATTTTGTTTGGGGGGGGGTGGCTGTAGCAGTTTGGCATTATTTATGAATTCCAAAAATAGATGTTGGATTATGTTTGTAAACTGGTCTTTCCTCTGGGCACGATTAAATTATGATTAGGACTTTGATTGGGCCACATCAATAGGGTGTTGAGTCCCTGCCCCTTGGTGGGTGGGGACTCACAGATAAAAGACATGGCAAAGGATATAGTTGGAGTTCTGATGTGGAGTTTTTGAGCTGGAGCCCCCGGGAACTAAGGACACGGAGGATCTTGGTCTCAAGGAAGGAGAGAAGGCCCCAGGAAAAGAGACTAGCTGTTTGCCTGGTAGTCTGCAGTTGGCCTTATGGAGAGAACAAGCAGGAGAAAGAGATAAAGCCTAGAGAGCCTGACCATGGAGCCTTAAGAGGAAGAGGAAGGCTAAACGTCGACAGCCATCTTGCTCCAACACCTGGCAACAGACTTCGGTGAGGGAGATAACTTGTGCTTTATGGCCTGGTAACTGTAAGCTTCTACCCCAAATAAATACCCTTTATAAAAACCAACCGATTTCTGGTGTTTTGCATCAGCACTCCTTTGGCTGACTGATACAAGGGCTCATCCTATTTATGAAGGATGGCTACAAAGGCATTATTTGTAGACCTGAGTTCTGCCTCTGAATGACATTTTGCAAGCTATTTAACCATTCTGAACTTCAGTTTACCCATCTGAAGATAATGGAGATAATAAATAGAAACAATTTCTAACTCATTTGTTAAATAATATAATAAATTTAGAGCACCTGGCAGCAAAATGCACTCAAAATCATCCAATGCGTAAATCGGGATCATATCAACCATGTTTTGTTTTGTTTTGGTTTTGGTTTTGTTTTTGTTTTTTGTTTTTGTTTTTTTAGGAGGTACCAGGGAGTGAACCTGAGACCTTGTACGTGGGAATCAGGTGCTCAACCATTTAGCTATACCTGCTGTCCAAACATGTTTTATTTTTACGTGCAATTTCTTTTTTCCTTTCTGGTTTTGTATACCTTTCCTCACCACTCTTATCATGTCTAGTGACATGACTGCCATTACACATACATGCCACCAATCCCCACACAGGTAACTCATGTTAATTAACATGTGTTCTTCCTTACATTTCTCCAGAATCATAGTATCCTATACAGAACTATACACTCATCTTTATTAAAATAAGGTCATATTATACATGCTTTGCCTCTCATTTTCCTCACTCAGTATCTTGTGGAAATCTTTCAAAGTTAAGAATAATTCTAATACATTTGTTAAAATAGCTGTACAATATACATGGTGTGAATTATAGTGATTTATTCAGCAATTTTTAAAATTGATGGTTATTCATTTTACTTCCAATTTTTGGCCAGAGCACTACTAACATGCAATAAATACATTTGTAGCTATAGGTGTAAAAAATACTTGCTTTTTCCTATGAGATAGACTCAGGATATGGCCAGGAGGAGTGGAGGGAATATGTAAAGTTGGTAATAAATTAAAAAAAACTTTTTTAAAGATTGGTTATCTATTGTAGATACTAACCCTTATCTGCTATGCAAATATTTTTGTAATGTGTTATTTGTGTAATAACTTTGTTATTGATATCTTTACCATTACAAAGTTTTAAATTTTTATGTAGTCAAAATGTCTGTCTTTTATTTATAGACATTATACAGAACCTAGAATGTCTTCTGTGGTTTTGTTTGTTTTTTGTTTTACAATTAAAAATTTAAGCAGTCTGTAGTTAATGTTATTTGTGGTGTAAAATGAAATCCAACTTAATTTTTTTACAAAGGATAGCTAGCTGCAAATGCCCTTCTTGTTATATAATCTTTTTCCTACTGTCAGTTTTGGGTAACTTTGCTATATATAATATTCTCATAAATATGGAGAACTATTTCTAAGTCTCTAATCTGTTCCATTAATTTGTCTAATTCTTTGGACACTAAATCAATTTGATTATGGTATCTTTATTGCATAGTCTGATAACTTTGCCATTCCATTTTTTTTTTTCAAAACTTCTTAGTTATTCTTGGGTACTTATTTTTCCATAAGGATTTTAGATATTTTATCTAATACTTCCACCAAAATATTCTGTTATGTTTCTGATTGGAATGCAACACATTTTAATAAAACATTCATTGACATGTTTATATTGTCTTTCCATCCAAGCCAATGCTATATCTTTCATATATTCAGATTGTATTTTTAAGTTTCACCAAGGTTTTTAATGTTTTTCATAGTGGTCTTATTTCTTATAAATTTCATCCTTGAATATTTTATATTATTATGTTATTTGATTATTAGAAATGCATTTTTCCCCATTTTTAGGCACTGATTGCAAATATAGAGAAGAGTTATGGATTTTTACGTATTTATCTTATATCTAGTATCCAGGTTTTCACCACTTAGTATGCTGTTAACTGTGGCTTTGTCATAGATGGCCTTTTCAAGTTGAGTGTTTTTATCATGAAAGAGTGTCAGATTTTGTCAAATGCTTTTTTTTTTTTTTTTTGGCATCTGGTGAGATGATCATTTGATTTTTGTATTTTAGTCTATTTATTTGGTATGTTACATTAATTGATTTTCAAATATGAAACCAACCTTGCATTCTTAAGATAAATTCCCTGAGGTCATGGTGTATAATTTTCTTACTTGTTTAGCTGTTAAAAAGACCTTTATTGTAAAATTATAAAATAAATAGAAAAATAGATGGAAAGAAGTTACAAATTTTAAAAGAGGGTACACTCTTTTATAATTTTCTCTATATGTAACTGAATTCAGTTTGCTAGTATTTTGCTGAGAATTTTCATATTCGTATTTATAAAAGATACTGTCCTGTCCTTTTCTATTCTTGTTATACCTCTGTCTGGATTTGGTATCTGAGTAATACTAGCCACATAGAATGAGTTTGGAAGTGTTCTCTTCAACTTTCTGGAAGAGTTTGTGGAGAATTGATATTAATTCTTCTCTAAATGTTTTTGTAAAATTCACTAGTAAAACCTGCTTAGCCTAGGCTAAGATTATGAATTCAATCTATTATTATACCTCTATTCATATTTTCTGCTGCTTCTTTAGTTGGTGTCAACAGTTTGAGTCTTTCTGGCAATGTTTCCATTCCATCTAAGTGAACTAATTTGGTGATATGGAATTGTTCATAGTGTTCCCTATATTCCTTTTTATTTATTATTGATTTTAATAATTGGATATTCTCTCTTTTTTGCCTTGGTCAGTATCACTAAAATTTTTTCCAATGTGTTGATGTTTCAAAGTCCCAACTTTTGGTTTTGTTGATTTTATCAACTGTTTTTATATTCTCTATTTATTTATTTATTTATTTATTTATTTATTTTTTTTTTTTTTTTTTTTAAAGATTTTATTTATTCATTCATTTATCCCCCCCTTGCTGCCCGCGCTCACTGGGTCAGCTAACCACGCCACGCAGGCGGGCTTGCCTTCACCAGGAGGCCCCGGGAACCGAACCCGGGGCCTCCCATATGGTAAACGGGAGCCCCACTGATTGAGCCACAGCCGCTTCCCATATATTCTCTATTTAATCATTTACACTATATGCTTTATTATTTCTGTTTTTTTTTTCTGCTTGTTTTAGGTTTAGTTTGCAGTGTTTCAAGACAGAAATTTAGGCTATTGATTTGAGATCTTTCATCCTTCTTAATGTAAGCATAAACAGGTATATATTTCCCTCTCAGCACTGCTTTAACTGCATCCCATAAGTTTTGGTATTTTGTGTTTTAATTTCATTCATCTAAAAGTATTTTCTAATTTTCTTTGTGATTTCTTCTTTGACTCACAGGCTATTAAGAATGTATTTGTTTAATTTCTATGTTTGTGAATTTTTGAAATTTCTTTGTTATTCATTTCTAATTTCATTCCATTTTGGCCAGATAATATTTTTTTGTATGATCTCAGTCTTTTTCAATTTATTGAGGCTTTTTTATGGCCTACTATATGGTCTATCCTGGAGAATGTTCCATTTGCACTTGAAAAGAATATCTTTTCTGCTGTCATTGTGTGGAGTATTCTATAGATATCTGATAGGCCTAGTTGGTTTTAGTTGTTCAAATATTCTGTTTCCTTGTTGAGCATCTGCCTAGTTGTACCCATGATTGAAAGTGAGGGTGAAGCCTCCGAATATGAATGTTGAATTGTATGTTTCTGTCAGTTTTTGCTTTATATTTTTGGTTCTCTGTTGTTAAGTGTACTTATGTTTAAAATTGTTATATCTATATGATGATTTTACCCTTTTATCATTATAAAATGTCCTTTATTTCTAGTAACATCTTTTGTTTTAAAGTTTATTTTGTCTGATATTAATAAACTACTTCAGCTTTCTTGCAATTTCTGTTTGAATGTTAAATCTATTCTATTCTTTTACTTTCATTCCATTTTATATTTGAATCTAAATTGTGCCTCCTGTTGACAGCATATATTTGGATCTTGTTTTTTAATCCATTCTGACAATCTCTGCTTTTTTTTTTGGATTTTTATCCCTAATATTTAATGTTATTATTAACTAGCTTGATTTTTTACACCTGTCATTTTATTTTTTGTATTCTATGTCTGTTCTCTTTTATTCCCCTTCCTCCCTTCCTCCCTTCCTCCCTTCCTCCCTCCCTTCCTTTCTTCCTTCCCTTTCTCTTTCTTTTTCCCTACCCCCTCATTGTTTGCACTTGCTCTGTCTATTGTCTTCCTGGTTTCTTTAGGAGGCACCAGGAGCTGAACCCCAGACCTCCAATGTGAGAGGGAGGCACCTACTTGCTTGACCCATATCCGTTCCCTGCTTTGTTTTGTCTCTCATTAGGTTTTTTCTTCTTGTGTCTCTTGTTGCGTCATCTTGTGCATCACCTTGCCACACCTGCTTGTCGCATCAGCTCACTGTCTTGCTTGTCTTCTTTAGGAGGAACTGGGACCTCTGCTCCCTCCTTTGTTGTGTGTCTCATTATGTTCTTCCTCTTGTGTCTCTTGTTGCATCATCTTGCTGTGTCAGCTTTCTGCACCTGCCCATCATGCCAGCTTGCTGTCTTCTTTAGGAGGCACTGGGTAGCAAACCACAGACTACCCATGGGTAGGTAGGAACTCAATTGCTTGAGCCACATCTGCTTCCCTCTTTTGTTCCTTTATTTCTCCTTTACTTCTTTATTTTGCACTAAGTGGATATTTTCTGATGTTGCATTTTAATCTCTGTAATGATTTTTTTTTCATTATCTATTTCTGAGTTATTTCCTCAGTGATTGCTCTGGGATTTACTGTATACATCTTATCATAAACAGCTTTAGATTTATACTAACCCAACTCAAGTAAGATACAGAACTATTACTGTTAAATAGCTCTATTCCTCCCTTTTGTGGTGTTATTGTTATACATATTTCATCCATATGTTTTTAAAGCACAATAATATATTGTTATAATTATTGCTTAATATAATTGACTATTGGATATCTCATCATAAAAAGATATTTAAAAACAATAAAATTACTTTGGCTTTTACTGCAAAGAAAAATTCACCCTAAAATTACATGTACTTTTCATTGAACACATGACCTTTCTCAATAACTGTTTCCCATAACAGATTTCCTGCTGTTCATTTACTTTCCCCACAATCCTATAGCATTTCAAAAAAGTCAAAGAATGATTTTAAATGGGACATGCTAGTAGCTCTTACAGAGAATTGGTAAGTGATTTAGAACATTTTGAATATAACTCACTGTATTTAAGTCCATCTTGTACAATTGCTTGTAGCCAGGCATACTGTTATCTTCTTCCGAAAGATTCCCCTCTCTTCTTTCATTCCAGTTACCTGGAGGAAAATTAAAAATATTTTTTACCTTACTGGTTATTCAAAGCAGATATATTAGTGATGAATTCCTCTGTTTATTTTTAATTGAAATACTTGGAAGAAAGAAGCTTATTATCTGTGGTAAATGGGGTTGTACTTGGGTCAAAGACATTGCTGAAGAGGATGACTCATGAACTCTGGAGTAAGCAGACTCAGGTTTAAAATTCAGTTTGGAGACAATGTTTAACTCTCTGGTTCATAGATATAGGCATTCGTATTCATAGTGTATACTTTTCCTTTTTTCTTATTACTGGCAGTTGATCAATAGGAGACATTATTTACTTTCTTTCTGGAGAACTAGCAACAGACATCCAATGCGCGCACACACACACACATACATGCGTACACATACGTTAAATAGGAAACCATTGCTCGATATGTGTATAATCCCAAGAAGATACAAATGAAAATGTGACTTTTTGCCTTCGCTTGTGTCACCCCAAAACTATTTTTTGGGGTATTTTTTATATTGCTCTGGAACCTCTTAGGTTTAAATGTATGCTGTTTACCATCTATTTCCTAATCAATTTATTTATCAGATCTTTATTTTGCACAGGTTTATGATTTTTTTTTCTCAAATGCTAAAAGTCAAATCTATGCCATAATAAATCTGTATTGATTAATTTCATTGTTTACTGCCCTTTGGCCCAGTTTCCCCACTTGTTTTTTTCCAACATTGTTTCAGAATTCTTACCATTGTACTTGATAAAAGAAAAAAGTAAAGTACTTTTGAAAAGAGGGAATTGATCTGCTTATGTAACCAAAAGGAAAAGGCTATATGTGGGCACAACAGGCCATCTCTTTGTGCCTTTTTTCCCTACTTCCCTTGAATGGGTTGGCCTCATTGCCTCCTATTGCTGCCAGTACATGAAGCTGATTCTGTGCTCCTCAACTGGGGGTATTTTTGCCCCACAGGGGAGGAAAGTGCTACTGGAATGTAGTAAGTAGATGTCAGGAATGCTGCTAAACATCCTAAAATGCACAGGACAACTGCAACTTCACCCCCAACAAAGAATTGTTTGGCTCAAAAATTTGCCATCTCTCTGAGATAAAAAATGAGTACAGAGTGGTGAGCCAATGCTCAACCTAGGTAGAATATATGATAAGGTGGATGGGGGAGATTTGGCAGTGGATGGGGGTGATGGGGGTGCAGTAGTAGGAATAGGGTCAATGTTGCTGGAGTGTGTGAGTGGGGATGGGGAGTGAGCTATCCATAGAGCTGGGGAAGGGCTGGAAGAAGGAACAGGTGAACTCTGGGGAGGTAGAGGTCTGTGTTTGAGAATACAATTATGAGAGTGTTCTTTTGACATCTATGGCAGGGATGGGTCACTGGTGCAGGGTGGTGGTGGTAGAGGGAGATGTGGGAAAGGGTACTCCTGGGGCATGCCTCTATGGCATATGAATATGTTCAAGTGGTCCTGGGGCGTTGTCTTAGTGGACAATAAACAAAAGAATAGTGAAATCCCACCGTTGGAAGTCCTGCGGCATTCTCTAATAGAGCAGAAAGAATCCCCTGAGTACATGGGCAGTGCCTAGCAAAGGAGGACAGACCGTTACAACAGGCCCTTTATATTGATGGTTGTACTTATGAACCTTTTCTTGTGAAATTGAAACTTAGCCTAGTATTATATATTGCCTAAGAGTTACCTCCTGAAAACCTTGTTGCTCGAATGTGGCCTCTCTCTAAGCCAAACTCAGCATATAAACACACTACCTTCCCCCGGCATGGGACATGACTCCCGGGGATGAACCTCCCTGGCACTGAAGGATTATTACTTAGCACCAACTGGTGATGCATTTGGGAAAAGACATTGACCAAAGGGGGGAAATATTAAATACAAATGAGTTTTTATGGCTAAGAGATTTCAAAATGAGTTGAGAGGTCATCAAGAGGATACGCTTATGCATGTCTCAGGATGATCTCACTAACTGCCACAGTAAACAAACACCTCAAATGGGTGCTTCTAAGGGCTATAGAGACACTATAGGCAAGGCACACAACCCCATGAAATCAGCACCCTTTCAGTGGGCTTTACCTTGGAATATATGATAACCTATTTCCCCCCTATAACAGAGTTAGGGTCATTTATAATTTCCCTACACATGATTCTTCTACCCCTTTTATTTGAACCTATAATTAGCACTATACCCATTAAATATATATCCCAGAGACTTAAATCTTTGGTCTGTTCATATGCTGATTGTGCCTTGAATCTCAGAGTTGCAGCCAATGCCTACACTCCAGTTCATCAGACGCACCCAAGGCAACTAACTAAAGGATGACGATGGCCAACACCCATCCCAAAAAGCAAAGAATATCTATAACTGCAAGCAAAACAGTTCCTTCCATCTGCCCCATAAGATCTAAGCCCCCTCTCAATCTGAAAATAGAGTGGCAGCATCATCCCCAAATCCTCAAATTTGAGGAACGAACAAACATGAGACTGCAACCATGGACCAAAGTAGACTTATTATTATTGTAGTTATGGAAGAATTTGTAACATTTATATAAAGATAGTGGTTACTAGAAGTTCTGAGGTGGGGAGGGAAGAATATGTGGAACATGGGGCATTTTTAGGGCATTGGCATTGTTCTGCATGATAATACAATGATGTATACAGGCCATTATACAAGTTGTCAAAACCTATAAATTTTAAGATGCAAAGTACAAACCATAAAGTAAACTATAGACCATGGATAGTAGCAATGTGTCAATATGTGTTCATCAGTTGTAAAAAAATGTTCCACACTCACGTAAGATGTTATTAATAGGGGGAAATGTGAGGGGAAAGGAGGTGGGGTATATGGGAATCCCCTAGATTTTCGATATAACTTCTCTGTAATCTAAACCTCTTTAAAAATAAAGAAAATGTCAGTAGTGCTGAGATTGAGAAATTCTGGGCTAGATTAATGTCTACTATTATGTCTTGGTAGTAGGTTTGCTACCACGGAGGAAGCCTTTTACCTTCAATTCAGTTAAAAATCCCCAGGGAAAAACTGGTTTGGGACACAACCAACCATTCCTGCCTCAGGCCAATCATTGTGGCTAGGAGCTGATAAGGTGCTATTATCAACACAGCCTAGGTTGGTTTTGCACTTTTATATTAATTACAGCATCCAGAGAGGTGGTGGACAAAGGCAGTCAAGACGCTGTCATTCAGACCACATGTTAGATGTTCGACCTCTAAAAAAGGAGCTGCTTTACTCAGGAGAAAAGAGTTTTGGGGAAGACAAAGTAATATATTACGTGTCCACACCACCATTTAAAAGGAGCATGTGTTTTTATGCATTTAGAACTCTATAAATTCTATTCATTTATATAATTAACAGTATTCTGTTCTTATGCCTAAAATTCCTCAACAAGAAAGGATTAATAAAAAAATAGATCTCCAAGGAGCAGGGATTGGAGATTACAAGTATAAATAAATTGTTAGACCATAACATATAATTACATAAGGACTCAATCATAATTTTAGTGGCTAAGAAATAGCACAAGGCTGTGAAATTAGCATTGTTAGTTCACTCATCTGTATTGAAAAGACAACCTTTATATTAGATTGACTTAAGAAGGAGCCTAGTATATAAATTACATTCTTCTGCTGAAATGTTACTTTAAGATTCCACTGAAGCATGTTCATGTGAAGAATATATTGAATGACAAAGCTATGAGCCTTTCTTGTACAATATATAGAACTACATGATTGTCTTAACATGACCAGTTTAATGAGGGGATACTATACCCAATTTCACTGAAGATAAATTTCAATAAACTTTTCACTGTTTCATGAACATTTGAAAGTTAAGAATAATGAAATTAGTCTATTGAGAGGAGACATTTTTTTTTTCCCAATTTCCAGGCCTCTTAAGCCAGAGTGGTGCCTGGAAAATGGCTTTTAAGCATCTTTAATTTAAGCTTAAGTGATTACAGCTGTAGTTGATTTGTAATTAGTCAATTTGTTGTTGAAATCTCCTACCATGTCATATTTCAACCCTCTTTAGCAGTGCACTCCTTAAAGTCTGGCAACTGGTGACAGATAATGGGATTTTGTTCAATTGAAAAGCAGCTTGTTTTACATCACATCTCAAATTAAACTTTGACAAATATGCATTACCTAAAAAAATACTTTAACAGTTAAACCAGTAGTACTATGTCTGTTTCTATTCCCTTCTCTACAGCTTTTATGAAAAGGGTTTAATTTGCTATTTTATTTTACTTTGTTTTTATTTGAATAAGATTCTATTTTCTTCATGGATTTTTTATAACTGTATAGTGGCTAGAGCCATCTGTTAGGCACAATGTGACTTACAAATTTTCTGTCCACAACATGATCACAAGTTCTTATGGCTTAAGCCCTTTAGAAATTGTTTACTTATTCCTGTCATCTCACAAATCTGCCTAGGTAGAACATCCTAGAATCATAGCATTTGGGAACAAGACCCTAACATTATCTTGTTTATCCTCTGTCATAAGAGAAGAGAAAGCTTCAAAGAGGCAAATGACTCCTAGTCAAGAGGCCTCTCCATTCATCACTCCTTCCATACTCTCGCATCACAAGAAAATCATGTTTGTCATATCATTCCTGAGTTGCAGCAGAGGCCTCTCTCAATATTTCACTCCCTTGCAAAGTGACGTCTCTCCCAGTGGTTTGCAAATCACAATTTTCTGATTCATTTCAACCTGGCAGAGTTTTCTTTGGTCCACAGTAAAATGTGAAAATAGATAAATGTACTATATTTCTCATGTAGTCAAATTTCATTTTATTTATGAATTGTTTTGAAATTGTGTCCATAACTAAGTCATGATACATCTCTTTTATTAGGTAATAATTGCAATGTCTTACTTGGCAAAATAAAAAGTTAAACATAGTTTTGTCTTCCCACATTTCTTTTTTTCTGATTTACAGCATTAATTTTAATTTTTGTATTTTTATTTTTTTTAATTAGAGAGTTTGTACGTTTACAGAAAAACCATGCAAAAAATACAGCATTCCCTCACCCCCCCCAAACATTTTCAACACTTTGTATTAGGATGGTACCCTTGTTACAATTGATGAAAGAATATTATAATCATACTATTAATGATAGTCAATAGTTTACCTTAAGGTGTATTTTTTTCCAGTATACCATCCTAATATTAACACCCTGCACTAATGTGGTATATTTGTTACAGTTCATGAAAGAACATTTTTTGGTTATGCATACATAAGTTGATGGACACTTGGGTTGCTTCCATCTTTGGCAATTGTGAATAATGCCATTAGGAACATTGATATGGAAATAAATGTTCAAGTCCTTGCTTTCAATTCTTTTGGGTATACACCTAGTAGAGGGAATGTCGAGTCATATGTTAACTCTGTACATAGCTTTCTGAAGAACTGCCAAACTGTCTTTCACAGCAGCTGCAACATTTCACATTGCCACCAGCAATGAATGAGTGTTCCTATTTCTACACATGCTCTTCAAAATTTGTCATTTTCTGTTTTCTTAATAGTGGCCATTCTAGTGGTTGTGAAATGTATCTCATTGTGGTTTTGATTTGCATTTCCCTCATACCTAAAGATGTTGAGCATTTTTTCATGTGTTTTTAGCCATTTGTATATCCTCTTTGGAGAAATTTCTGTTCAAGCCTTTTTCCTATATTTAAAAATTTTTGGTCTTTTTATTGTTGAGTTGCAGTATTTCTTTATATATTCTAAATAATAAACTCTTATCAGAAATGTGGTTTCCAAATATATTCTCCCGTTGAGTAGGTTGTCTTTTCACTTTTGTGACAAAGTCCTTTGGTGCACAAAAGTTTTTAATTTTGATGAGGTCCCATTTATCTATTTTTCTTTTGTTTCTTGTGCTTTGGGTGTAAATTCTGAGAAACCATTGCCTAACAAAAATCCTGAAATTGCTTCCCTACATTTTGTTCTAGGAATTTATGGTCCTGGTTCTTATATTTAGGTCTTTGATCCATTTTGAGTTAATTTTTGTATATGGTGTGAGATATAGGTCCTCATTCATTCTTTTGCAAATGGAGATCCAATTCTCCCAGTACCATTTAAGAAGAGACTATTCTTTCCCAATGGAGTATACTTGGCAGCCTTGTCAAAAATCAATTGGCAAAGATGTGAGGGTCTATAGTTTGATTCCATTGTTCAATATATCTATCTTTGGGACAGTGCTATGAAATTTTGACCACTGTAGCTTTGTCGTAAGCTTAAAGACATGAAGTGTGAATCTTATAACTTCTTTCTTTTTCAGGATGGTTTTGGCTATTTGGGGACACTTACACTTCCAAATAAATTTGATAATTGGCTTTTCCATTTCTGCAAAGTAAGCTCTTAGAATTTTGACTGGGATCTCATTGAATCTGTAAATTATTTTTGGTATAATTGACATCTTATAATATTTAATCTTCCAATTAATAAGTGTGGAATGTCTTTCCATTTATTAAATGTTTTTTTATTTTTTAGCAAAGTTTTGTAATTTTCTATGTATAAGTCCTTCACATCCTTGATTAAATTTATTCCTAGATATTTCATTCTTCTAGTAGCTATTGTAAATGGAATTTTTTTACTTCCTCCTCAGATTACTCACTCCTTGTGTATAGAAACATTACTTATTTTTGCATGTTGATCATATACCCTGTAACTTTCTTGAATTTGTTTATTAGCTTTATTAGCTTTGTTGTTTTTTGGGAGGAGGAGACTTTCTATATGTAGGATCGTGTCATCTGAAAATAGTGAAAATTTTACTTCTTCCCTTCCAATTTGGATGCCTTTTATTTGTATTTCTTACCTAAAGAGTCTGGCTAGAAATTCCAGCATAATGTTCAATAACAGTGATGACAGTGGGCATCCTTGTCTTGTTCCAGATCTTACAGGGAAAGCTTTCAGTCTTTCACCATGAGTATGATGTTAGCTGTGGATTTTTCATATATGCCCTTTATTGTGTTGAGGATGTTTCCTTCTAATCCTATTTTCCTAAGTATTTTTATCAACAAAGGATGCTGGATTTTGTCAAATGCCTTTTCTGCATCAAATGGGATGCTCATAGGTTTATTTCCCTTCCTTTTAAAATATGGTGTATTATATCAATTGATTTTCTTATGTCAAACCACCCTTGCAGAGCTGGGATAAAACTCACTTGAGTATGGTGTGTGTGTGTGTGTGTATTGTGTGTGTGTATATATATGTATCTATAATCTATAATCTATAATCTATAAAATATAATATATAATATATAATGTATATATATAGTTATCCTTACTTTTATTTTTTTTTATTTTTAATATATTTTTTTACTTTTTAAAAGATACTTAGATTACATAAATGTTACATTAAAAATATAGGGATTCCCGTATGCCCTGCTCCCCATACCTCCCACATATTCCCACACAAACAACATCCTTCATTATTGTGGTACATTCATTGCAATTGATAAACACATTTTGAGGCATTGCCACTGAGTATGGATTATAAGTTTATATTGTTAGTTTATACTCTCTCCTACACAATTCCGTAGGTTATGGGAAGATATATAATAGCCTGTATCTGTCATTGCAATGTCATTCAGGACAATACCCAAAGCCCGAAAATGCCCCCATATTACACCTGTTTTTCCCTCTCCTTGCCCTCAGAGCCTCCAGTGGCCACTGCCTCCACATCAATGTTGAAATTTCTTCCATCGCTAGAATCACAATATGTCTATAGTAGAATACCAGTAAGTCCACTCTAGTCCATAGTTCATTCCTCAATCCTGAGGATTCTGGGATGGTGATGTCCACTCCACCTCTAATTGAGAGGTGGCCTCGATCCCATACAGCCAATGTGGATGGGACTCTCTTGCTTGCAGTTGTAGGCTCTCTCGTTTCCTTGGTATGGTGTTTGTCCATCCTCACCTCCTTGTTAGTTGTCCTGGGTGAGTCCAGTGAACTGGAGAGTAGGTGTTGCAACTCCGCTGAGGCTCAGGGCCCAGATGGCACAGGGACAGCCCAAAGATTTCAGTCTCTTGGATGTACACCTACCAACTCCAGCACCAACTATAGGTTCAAATAGAAGTGACAGATGAGCCATGTGTAGGGAAGCCATAACTGAGTCTAACTCTCACTCTCAGGAGCACAAATTCCAAAGCAGGGCCCACTGGCAAGGTACCAAACTCCAGAGCTATCTTCCCTGACCATAGGACCTGGGTGTCTCCAGAGCCTTCAGTAGCCCCACTATTTGGGGTAGTATCTACTTTAACAGTCTATGAGATCCTGCTGATGTGTTTTTTTTTAATTCATTTTGCAAGTATTTTGTTGAAGGATTTGCATCTATATTCATAAGAGAAATTGGTCTATAATTTTTTTCCTTGTAGTATCTTTATCTGGCTTTGGTATTAGGGTGATAATGGCTTCACAGAATGAGTTAGGTAGTGTTCCTTTCTTTTCTATTTTTTTGGAAGAGTTTTGAGCAGGATTGGTATTAATTCTTCTTGGAATGTCTGGTAGTTTCCCCTGTGAAGACAACTGGTCCTGGGCTTTTCTTTGATGGGAGGAGCTTGATAACTGATTCGATCTCTACTTGTAATTGTTCTGTTGAGATCTTCTGTTTCTTCTAGAATCATTGTAGGTTGTGCATGTGTTTCTAGGAGTTTGTCCATTTCATGTAGGTTGTCTAATTTGTTGGCATACAGGTGTTCATATTATCCTCTTATGATCCTTTTTATTTCTGTGGGGTCAGGTAATGTTCCCACCCCTTTTATTTCTGATTTTATTTATTTGCATCTTCTTTCTTTTTTGTCTGTCTAGGTAAGGGTTTGTCAATTTTGTTGATCTTTTTAAAGAACCAACTTTGGTTTTATTAATGTTATCTATTTTTTTAATTCTCGAATTCATTTATTTCTGCTCTAATCTTTGTTATTTCTTTCCTTCTGCTTGCTTTGTTATTTTATTTTATTTTATTTTTTAAAGATTTATTTTTATTTATTTATCCCACTCTTACTGCTTGTGCTTTCTGTGTGCATTTACCTTGTATTTTTCTGTGTCTGCTTGTCTCCCTTTGTTGTGTCATCTTGCTGCACCAGCTCACCGTGCCCTGCCGGCCGACTTGCCTTCACCAGGAGGCCCCAGGAATTGAGCCTGGGGCCTCCCATATGGTAAACGGGAGCCCAACCAATTGAGCCACAGCTGCTTCCCTTGCTTTGTTATTAATCTGCTGTTTTGTTTTTTCTAGTTCCTTCAGTTGTGCGGTTAAGTCTGATTTTAGCTCTTTCTTCTTTTTCAGTGTAAGCATTTAGGGCAATGAATTTCTCTCTCAGCATTGCCTTCACTGTAACCTATAAGTTTTGATATGTTGTGTTCTCATTTTCATTCTTCTCAAGATATTTATTGATTTCCCTTGTAATTTTTTTCTTTCACCCAGTGATTGTTTAAGTGCATGCAATTTAACTTTCCTGTATTTGTGGATTTTCCACTTCTCTGTAAAAAGAATTCCATTATGTTTCCATTATGGTCAGAGAAGATACTTTCTATACTTTAAATCTTTTTAAATTTATTGAGACTTTTTTGTGACCCAAGATGTGGTCTGTCCTAGAGAATGCTTCGTGTGCACTTCAGAAGAACGTATATCCTGCTCTTTTGGGGTATAATTTTCTGTATATGACTGGTTTACTTCATTTATCATAGTATTCAAGTTCTCTGTTTCCTTATTAATCTTCCATCTAGATGTCTGTCTAGTGATGAGAGTGGTGTATAGAAGTCTCCAACTATTATGGTAAAGGTATGCATTCCTCCCTTTAGTTTTTCCAGTGTTTCTCTCACGTACGTAGGGACACTGTGATTAGGTGCATAAATATTTATGATTGTTATTTCTTCTTGGTGGATTGACCTTTTATTAATTGATAATATGCTTTGTATCTTGTAACAGCTTTTCACTTAAAGTCTTTTTTGTTCACTATTGTTATAGCTACCCCAACTCTTTTTTGCTTAACATTTGCAGAATATTGTTTTCTTTTGTTTACATTCAGTCTGTTTATATCTTTGGGCCTAAAGTGAGTCTCTTGTAAACAACATAAAGATGAATCATGCTTTTTAAAATCCATTCTGCCAATTGTTCTCTTGATTAGGGAGCTTAATCCATTAACATTCAGTATTATTAATGTAAAGACGGAAGTTACTTGAGCCATTTTCTCCTTTCATTTTAATATGTTGTACTTTTTGTCTCTCTTTTCCATTATCACAATCATTTTTTCTGTGTAATTGATCTTTTGTGATGTATCTGACTATACCTTTCTCATTTTTGTTTCTGTATATTTTTTTTTTTTTACCGGGAGTACCGGGGATCGAACCCCGGTCTCTCCATATGGTAGACGGACGCCAAACCTTTTGAGCCACATCCGTTTCCCAAAGATTTTATTTATTTATTCATTTATCCCCCCCTTGCTGCTTGTGCTCGCTGGGTCAGCTAACCACGCCGTGCGGGCAGGCTTGCCTTCACCAGGAGGCCCCGGGAACCGAACCCGGGGCCTCCCATATGGTAAACGGGAGCCCTACTGATTGAGCCACAGCCGCTTCCCATGTTTCTGTATATTTTAAAAACACTTTCTTAGTGGTTACCTTGGGGTTTGCATTACATAACCTAAACCTATCACCTACTAATTTGAAAAGATACCAAGTTAGCTTCAGTAGTATACATGTTCTCTGCTATGATATTGCTCTGTTTCTCCTCTTTATATTGTTTTTTGGGGTGTTACCTCTTAATATTTTGCCTGGCCATTATCATGAAACATGGCATTTTCTTGTTCAGTTGTATCCTGACTCTCACAGGAATTTAAGAGTAGGGTTGTATATTGAGGATACAGTACTATTGAGTTTTTATTTATTTTATTTTTTAAAAGATACTTAGATTACATAAATGTTACCCCAAAAATATAGGGATTCCCATATGCCCCACTCCCCACATCTCACACACCCTCCCAAACTATTGAATTTTGCATTTACCCTTTTAGTAATCTTTACTGAAGATCTTCATTTCTTCACAGAACTCCAAGCCACTCTCTCCTGTCTTTTCCTTTCAACCTGCAGAATTACCATTAGCACTTCTTGCAGGGCATGTCTTTTGTTAATGAACAATCTCAGTTTCTGATTTTCTGTGGCTATTTTAATTCTTCTTTATTTTTGCAATACAGTTTTTCTCTTTCATTACCTTAAATGTGTCATACTCACCTCCATGATTTCTGATAAGAAATCGGCACTTTGTATTTTTGATGATCCCGTGTATGTGACAAATTGCTTTTATCTTGCTGCTTTCAGAATTCTTTTTTTATTTTTCACATTTGACATTCTGATTAGTATGTGTCCCAGAGGAGGTCTATTAGGGTATATTCTGTTTGGAGTACATTGCCTGTCTTGTACATGCATATTTATGTCTTTCATAAGAGTTGGGAAATTTTCAGCCAAATATCCTTTCTGCCCCTTTTCCCTTCTCCTTCTCCTCTGGAACACCCACGGTGTGTATATTTGGATGCTTCATGCTGTTGTTCAAATCTCTGAAACACTGCACTTTTTTCTTTTTTTCTATCTTTTCTTCTGACTGTATGATTTTGATTGTCTTGTATTCTAGTTCCCTGACTCTTTCTTCTGCCGGTTCAAATCTGCTGTTGTATGCCAATAGTGTATTTTCAGTCTGTAAATTGTGCCTTTAAGCTCCATAATTTCTGTTATGTGCCTTGGTTTCAACATTTTCACAGCCTCAAACTGTAAATTAATAAATTCCCACTATTAAAAGCCAACCCATTTCATAGTACCTGATTTGAGCAGCCTAGGAATCTAAAAGAGTGAGTCAATCCATACAGGTCCGTTTTGCATTTAGGTATTCCAGTAAACAGAGAGCGGATTGAGTGTGTGCACCTCTTGCCAACAGTTTTGCCATGGTCTCTCTTTTTTGTTCCCCCAGGGACCCTTTTGTAAGCTGCACTCCTCAGCAGATTCTGTTTTGCCCTGGGTCTCTGCAGACTTGATCCCTGTACCTGGATGTGTGTGGGGTTCTAACTCGCTGCTCTGAGTGACTCTATAATCTGCATCTGCTGCAGGAGGGACCTGGGCAGTGCTGTCTCTGTGCGACTCCCAAGCAACCTGGGACCAAACCAGGGGGAGGGGTCCAGACTCGTGGGTCTGGGAGGAAAATTCTCTACCTGATCTAAGAGATTTTTTTTTCTTTGATTCAGTATTTGTGGACCCCTCCAGTTCTATCCTCCTCCAGAGTTCTAATCAAGTGGGATCTGTCCTTTTTATTTGTTGATTATGAGGGGAGACTTTTCCAGGGGATGTCTTACGGTGTCATGCTATTGATGTCACCTCTTCTGCATTTATTTTTGTTTCCTCATCAATAGCCTTCTAAGGAGGATGGATTCCCACATTTCATTCGAAGTTACACTGGTTAGTGAAATCCAAAATTTAGAATCCAGGCTCTAGTTCACGCTGCATGCACTGCTTAGTCAATCTGGTTTATTTCTCTAAGTCTGTTGTTCTTGGCTTAAGCTATCAGTGCCTAAGCTTTTGAAACTCAAATAGTTTTCTCTGCTTCCCTACTTTACAATCAAGTACTGAAGTTATCAGTGCCTCTAAAATCTAAATGAATGTTGGGTAGAGGATGAGGGGTACATGTGGAAGGAAATATTTTGATTTGTTTTTCAATATATTGTCCCCCCATATGATTAATTTTTTAAAAAGAAGCATATCCTTTTCAAGTAATCTAAAACTAACAGAAACCTAATTGTGTTCTATTTTAAGAGCTAGTTAATAATGTCTGTCAATTATTGAGTTCCTTTTACATGCCAGCTAGGCTTAGTTGTAACTTGTAATTTGCTCACATTTTTTCATTTAAATTTCTACCAATCCAGGAGCAGAGGTATCGTTATCGCTATTATGAGGAAGCTGAAATTTGGAAAAATTACATAATTTTCCCAAGATGACCAAAGATAACCAAACAAGAGAATAATGGAGCAATAATAGCCAGGCTTATTTCCAACACTCTTGTTCCCTATACAACTGCTTAGCAAACTAATGAATATCTGAATCTCTTGGGGATCATGTTAACACACAGATTCTGATTTAGTAGGTCTGGGGTGTGGACTGGGGTTCTTCATTTCTAGCAATCTCCCAGGGGCGCTGATGCTACCAGTTCAAAGGCTCTACTTTGAATAGCAAGGTTATGTCATTATTGAGAAGTCATATCCTGTGAAAATTTGTTAGATGATGAATATTAAATCCTTTACTTGGATTTTAGAGCAGGTGGTTCATTTTCTGGCTCTGACACAGTTCTGTGACCTTAGGAAAATGACTTAACTTCTTTGTATATCTTCCATAAAAAAGACTAATAATAGTACCCAGCTAATATAATGTTGCATAAAATAATGCCTTTAAAGATCTGTACATATTAAAGGCACAAGTTAAACATAAAAAATAAAAACAGGATTTTATCTTAGAATGAAATACTACTTTTCCAAAGAGACCTACTGTTTTAATTTGGTAGGCTGCTGAAAGCAGATACCATGAAATAGGTTGGCTTTTAACAGTGGAAATTTATTAGCTTAGGTTTGAGACTGCGAGACTGTCCAGATCAAGGCATCATCAAGGTGATGCTTTCTTCCTGAAGACTGGCTGCCGGTGATCCTTAGCCCCTCTCCACATGGCAAAGCACATGGCAGCATCTGCTGGTCTCTCCCTTCTCTTCCGGGTTTCATTGCTTTCAGCTTCTTGCAACTGTGGCTTTCTCTCTCTCTCTCTCTGTATTCATCCCATTTATAAAGGACTCCAGTAAGAGGATTAAGATTCACCCTGGGCCATGGCTTAACTAAAGGAACCTCATCAAAAGGTCCTACTTGCAATAGGTTTACATCCATAGAAACGAATTAGCTTTAAGAATATTTTTTCTGGGGTACATATAGTTCCAAATCATCACATCTATCTCATAGTATAGGCGTATTTATAAATGGGAAAATAAATTTTATTGCTACATAATCTGAAATAGAAATATGAAGCTATTAGTTATTAATAAAGTTATAGATAGTGTACTGATCAAGAAACTTCACGAATTCCTAACTTTTTTTTACTATGATTTGATTTTATCTAAACTTTTTACTGTGGAAAGTTTCAAACGTGCAAAAAGTAGAGAGAGTAGTATAATGACTCTCCATGTACCCATTTTCAAAAATTATTAAACTCGTGGCTACTTGTTCTATGTATGCCCTCATGTACTCTCCCACCTCCTACCATATTTTTTTTATTTAAATGATTTAAGAAGGTTTATTTTAGCCTTGCCAAGGTCTTTCACTTAGCAAAATGTTTTTTTTTTTTTGTCTGATATTAATATCTTGTAGTATTAACATATATTTGTTCAATTTCAAAGAAAGATGGTCTTACACATGCAATTTTACTCAATTCATATTTCACATGTGGTTTTACTATGCTATAAGTACCATGTTACATTTTTAGCTTTCTTTTTAGTAATATACATGATCTTAGACTTTCTCTTTAAACCACTTTCATACACACATAATAGTACTGCTAGTTACTAACATGGCTTTTACTTTTTCCATTCATTTCTAAAGATTAACACACATCTTTTTAACATTTCTGCACAAGTTAAACCTCAGCTTTACATTCTTTAACCTCATTCTGTTTCCCGGTGACTCATAGTCAAGTTATTAACTCCATGAGATTATACAATATATTTAGTTCATAATAGCACAATTATACACTATTTGTCCTTTTGTGTCTGGCATGCTTCACTCAGTATAATATTCTCCAGGTTCATCAATGTTGTCATATGCTTCACAATTTCATTTCTCTTTATATCTGTTTAATATTCCATCGTGTGAATACACCACAATTTGTTTATCCATTCATCAGTTGATGGACACCTGGGTTATTTCAAACTTTTGGCAATCATGAATAACACTGCTATGAACATTAGTGTGCAGATGTCTGTTCATGTCACTGCTCTCAGTTCTTCTGGGTGTGTACCCAGTAGTGGTATTGCCAGGTCACGTGGCAAATTTATATTCCACTTCTTTAGGAACTGCCAAACAGTCCTCCACAGTGGCTGTACCATTCCACAATCCCAACAGTGAATAAGTGTTCCTATCTCTCCTTTCACCAGGAGTCCCCTGGAATCGAACCCTGGACTTCCTGTATGGTAGACGGGAGCCCAATTGCTTGACCCACATTCACTTCCCTCTTTCTTCTTTTTTGATACAGGCATTTAGGGCTATAAATTTCCCTTAGCACTGCTTTCTTTCACGGTATCCCATAAGTTTTGATAAGTTGTGTTCTTGTTTCCATTCATATCCATATATTTAATAATTTCACTTATAATTTCTCCTTTGGCCCACTGATTGTTTAGTAGTGTGGTATTCAGCCTCCACACATTTGTGATTTTACCTCTTTCCTGTCTATTATTGATTTCCAGTTTCATTCCATTATGATCTGAGAAAGTGCTTTGTATCCTTCAATATTTTTATATTTATTGAGACCTGCATTGTGATCTAACATGTGGTCTATCCTGGAGAAAGATCCATGAGCATTTGCAAAGAATGTATAATATAACCAGTGAGTTTGGGTGAAATGTTTTGTATATGTCTGTTAGGTCTAGCTCATTTGTAATATTGTTCAAATTCTCTTTTTACTTGTTCATCTTCTGTCTACGTGTTCTATCTAATGATATGAGTGGTGTGTAGAATTGTAGACATGTCTATTTCTTTTTTGACAGAGTTTGCCTCATGTATTTCGGGGCACCCTGGTTAAGTGCATAGATATTTATGACTGTTATTTCTTCCTGGTAGATTGTCCCTTTTAATAATATATAATGGCATTCTATATCTCATAACTTTTTTGCATTTAAAGTCTGTCTAATATTATTATAGCTACCATTTTTCTTTTTTGTCTTGTACTGTTTGTGTGCAATATCTTTATCCAACCTTTCACTTTCAGCTGGTTTGTATTCCTGGGTCTAAGGTGAGTTTCTTGTAGGCAGCATATGGATGGCTCATGCTGTTTTTATCCATTTTGACATCCTGAATCTTGTGATTAGGGAATTTAATCCATTCACAGTCAATGATATTACTGCAAATGCATTATTTACTTCCTCCATTTTATTCTTTAGGTTTCATGTCATATCTTTTTTTCTGTCTGTTTTTTTTTTTTTTTTTTTTTTACTCTTTTGGTTATCCTTTCTGCTATTCTTTCTTCTATACTCTCCTCCAAGCTTCTCTTTCCTGCCTTTTCTCTCAGGCTGTAAGGCTTTCTTTAATATTTCCTGCAAAGATGAATTCATTTTTATGAACACTCATAGTTTCTGTTGTTTGTGAATATTTTCAACTCACCTTCATATCTGAAGGATAATTTTGCTGGATGAAGAATTCTCGCCTGGCAGTTTTTTTTCCTTTGGTATCCTAATTGTATCATACCACTGTATTCTTGCCTCCATGGTTTCTGATGAGAAATCCACCCTAACTCTTACTGGGTATCTCTTGTATGTAATGATTTGCTTCTCCCTTGCTGCTCTCAAAATGTTCTCTTTATCTTTGACGTTTAACATTCTGAGTAGTATGTATCCTGGAATAGGTCTATTTGCATTTATTCTGAGTGGGGTGTGTATTTGTCAGCCAAAGTGGTGCTGATGCAAAGTATCAGAAATCTGTTGGCTTTTATAAAAGGTATTTATTTGGGGCAAATGCTTACAGTTACAATGGTCCTAAAGAGTCCAATTCAAGGCTCCTTTCTCACCAAAATTGGTTGCCACGTGTTGAAGCAAGAAGGCGGGCAATCTTTGCCTGGTCTCTCAGGCCTTCTCAGCTGCTCAGCTGCTCTGTTCTCTTTGACTGCAAACTATTAAGCAAATGGCTCATCTCTTCCTGGGGCTTTAGCTCTTTGAGCCTTCTTTCTGTCACATGGCAGGACTGATATGACCAAGTTCTCTCCTCTTCGGTGCATCTTCTTGAATGAGTGTCTGTTTATATCAGCCCACCAAGGGGGCAGGGACTCAACCAGAGTCATGCCCTACTGACATGATTGAACCAAAAGCCCTAAATTGATTTAATCAAGTACACTTAAAACCTTTGAATTTAAAGCAATCAAAGGGTACCATACCCAGAGGAACAGTTCAGTTTACAACATAATCTTTCTCTTTTGGGGGGATTCATAAATAATATCAAACTGCCACAGGGTATTCTGTGCTTCTTGGACATGTAAGTTCATTTCTTTTGCGAGAGTTGGGAAATTTGCAGGCATTATTTCCTCAAATACTCTTTCTGCCCCCTTTTCCTTCACTTCTCCACCTGGAACTCCTATGACATGTATGTTGTTGTGTTGCGTTTCATCATTTAACTCCCTGGGGCCCTGCTCAATATTTTCCATTCTTTTTTCTCTTTCTTCTTTTCTCTCTTCTATTTCATCTCTTCTGTCTTCTCTATCACTTATTATTTCTTCTGTCATTTTGAGTCTGCTGTTGTATACCTCTAATGTGTTATTTTAAATCTCACCTATCATTTCTTTCTTTCCCATGAGCTCTGTTACTTTTCTATCCAGATTTTCAAATTATTTTTTGTGCTCACTCAGTGTCTTCTTGATATCCTTCATCCCTTTAGCTATATTGTCTTTCAACTCATTAATTTAGTTTTGGAAATTTGTATGCATCTCCTTGATTAGTTGCCTCAAATCCTGTTTCTGAGGCTTTGATATATTCCTTTTCGTGGACCATTTCTTCCTTTTCTTAATGTGGCTTTTATTTTAATTTTTTTTCTGTTGTCTAGGCATCTGATTAGAATGGTGAGATTACTCAGATGCCCAATTTCTCTCTTTTTCATAGGGATTAAGTGGTTGGAGGCTGTGTGTTATTGCTGTTCTTTGATTCTTGGTTCAACCTGTTCTGGGTCTTTCGGATTGTCCCTGTTAGTTGTTCTAATCTCAGCCCTGGATGCAGTAATGGGTTGCAGACCCACTTGCTAGGACCTTGGGAAGGGAGGCTGTAAAGGCCGGAAAAGCCTCTCTAAGTTACTTATTTAAATTTCCTCACGTGCACTCCCTTGGTATGCCAGCAGATGGTGATTTTTGGCAGCCCTGTCATTTCAATGCCTTGTCAGGGTATATTTTCTGCATCATGGACTGGATCAGTATGATAGAGGATTCTGCCTGGAGGCTAAGAGCCTTATAATTCAAACTTTCTCAGAGGCAGTTCTCCAACCTTTGTTGGCCCCCTCCCTTTTCTAGGGTAGGAACTAATTCCACTCCCCTCTGCATCCTCAACAACCAGTCCCAGTCAGTAGAGAGGGAGATTAAGAGGGTTGGATTTATTTAGTCCCTTGCTGGTTCCCAAGGCAAACAACGGTGCCACCCCTCGCAGGCCTGGAAAGGCTGGTGGGATACAGCAGACCAAATTTTGGGTCAAAAGCTGAGTCAGCCTTAGGCTGTGTCCCTGTCTTTCTCCTTTCCTGGGGAGGTCGATCCCTGGGACGCTTTTTTTCTGTAGCCACCAGCCCTGAGGCCAGAAATTTCAAAAGTGTGTATAAGGTAGGGGAGAACACCGGCAGTTGAAGCTATGTTTTTTTAACTCACAGTTTTGCTGTAGCAATTCTTTTCCTTTGCCCCTCTCTCTTCTGGGTGGTATCCAGCCTTCCCCTGGTATCCTAAACCCTAGATTTTTTTCCAGGCCATTTCTGCCTGTCCTCTAGTTATTTTTCTGGGAGAGAAGAGAGTCCTGTTCTTTCTAGTCCACCATCTTTCTGGAAGCTCTGGCTAGCTATTTTTAACCAGATAGAAAATTACAGCAAAATGAAGCATGCACCACTTATGTTCAGAGAGAAATGAAGGTTATCTGAAAACAGATTCTTTTTGGCAACCTGATTCTGACATCTAGCTTATAGACATAGAAACAATGTTCCTATGTGTTTAATAATGGCTTTGTGAGATTCAAGTTTTAGAGCTAGAATTAAAGTCTGAGCATACTGCTTTAAAAAAAAAAAGGCATTTCAGCATTTAAAATTCTGTGCTTGTAAAGTATCCTAGGCCTCAATTTCCCCATCTACAATTTCCCCATCTGTAGAAAGGGGGAATTAATCTGCCAGATCTACATTGCTGAGAATTGTAAGAATAAATCATACACAGCTGAATTTGCCTGTTTACCCTAACTAAAAAAGTGTATTAAATTTCTACATCAGCTAATCCTTGTTACCTTCAAAATACTTCAAACACCCAGTCCCTCTGTGATTGTGTCCTGAGATAAGGCAAACTATGGTCCTATTTACTAAGGCCTATCATAGCAAAAATGCTTAGAATGTTATGCATATGAGTTAATGTATATATTTCTGTATATAGTTATGTATGTATATATAGGAAAACTCTTTCCCAGTAATACCCAACAAATTTTTCTTTGTGTCTCATGTGTATATCCAGATATATACATATTTAAGTTCATATTTATATGCATGAGTATATTTATATGAGTATGTGTATATACGCTACATATAAATATATATTTAATGTGTATATCTATGTGTATTTATATATGGAAAGTAATTAGTGAAAAGACTTATGGATTAAAAATCACTGGAGCAAGAAGCTAACTGCATGCATACTATTCCTTATCTTTCTATCTTCTTTTCATGTATTACATTTCTCCCAGGTTTAAAAATGCATGGGTGTCAATGTCATAAGGTTATCGAGCAATGAGATACTTAAAATGGAACATTTCTTTATGTTTGTTTGTTTGTTTTTAATTGTGGGTAAAAATCAAAATTTTCACAATACATACAAACATTTGCAAAATGATATATAAATATATATGCATATATGTGCATTTGCTTACAAAAATGTTATTTATGTATATATATAAATATATTTTAAGAGGTGCTTAGATACCCAAAATATTACACGGAACCCACTGGGATTCGCATGTTGCCCACCTCCCACACCTCCCACCACATCCCACACAAACATCTCCCACAAGTGTGGCCCACCACCCTCAATGGTGTGTTGCTACCACTTTAGATTGTGTAATTCTTTATGGCTATAATTACACACTTTCAAAGGAGGAAACATTGAACTTCCACAGTTCCTGTTTTTTTTCCCCTCTTAATGTGTATTGGAGATTGAACAGATTGTGTTTTTTATCCTAAAACATGATAGGTAGTCTTTTGGAAAGATCAGAAGAACAATGCTTTCTCATTTTAAGGAAATCATCCCAGAACTAGCAATTTAAATAGCTCATCATAGTTGTTTAAAAGGCATTTGATAATTATGCATACAAGATTTTCTCTTCCTACATGAAGTATTTTTTAGTAATTTTATTGACATATAGTTCACAAACCATATAATTCATATATTTTAAATGTACAATTCAATGTTTTTTAGTATTTTTTGCTTGTTGTCTGCTAGTTTTTTGTTTTTTTCCTTTAGGAGGCACCGGGAACCAAACTGGGACTCCCATAAGGGAGGTGGACGCTCAACTGCTTGAGCCATATCCACTCCCTCCATGAAGTATTATAATTACTGATTTTAAGATTAAACAATTATTACTTTTAAGTGATTTATTGGAACAATATGAGATTCTAAAATCTTTAGATCACTTTGCATTAAAATTTAGTCCATGCACCCACTGATACAGTAATTCACTAATTCCACAATTATGCCACTACTAGTAGGTACCAGACACCATCATCTGTGTTGTTGTATGTAAAAATGGAAAATCAAACAGACATACCCTACCTTCATGAGGCTAAGATTCTGATTAAGAAATAAACATTATACAATAAATAGTAAATAAATCTCAATTAATGTATAATTACAAATTATGATGTGATATGACATACTCAGGACTACTAAGAGAGAATAACATCTCTCTTAGGGGCATGACTTTTAAGTTGAGTAGTCAGAGAATGACTCGAGTATCTAGAAAGTAAGAAGTAAATACCAAGCATAGGAGAATAAGTTTGAACTCAGTGAAATAGTACGTGGAAAGGTCCTGAGGTAAGGGAAAGCATGGTACATAGCAGGAAGTGGAAGGAAACTGGAGTGTCTCAAGCATGGTGAGTGAGAGGGAAAGGGTCGCAAGATGACTTGTTTAAATGTACTGGATTTTTTTTCCCAAGGAAATATAAGTAATTACTAGAACTCATTTGAAATTAGACAGTTTAAATTTATGAAGGACCAATTAGTATGGCTTCATGGCTTCCTTCATAGCAAGTGAAAAAAAGTGCAGACAAATGGAGGTTATAAGCAAACTAGGAACAGCAGAACAGAAAAAGAAAAGGAGGTGAAAGTATAGAGAACAACATCAGTGAAATGGCTAACAACCAGAGGCCAGGCTGCAAATTGTCATAACCTACATTAATATTAAGGATGAGTTGCACCAGTGCAGCTATAATGGTCATTAAAATATTTAAACATTCTGATAATAGTTGGTAAATGGCTGCTGCCAATGATCTCCAATCACCCTGTTGGTCGCTCTCTTGGAACCTTCCTAGATTGTCCCCAAATTCCAGCAATTAAAGCATTAGCTCATGAGACAACAAGGCCCTACAGCAACCCTATCTCTTGCTGTTCTCTATTCAGATTGGTCCTCCCATGAGATACTGGACATATGATAGTAAAAAAGGTTTCAAATGTTATGGACAGATACGAATATAGAGGCACATATTTATATGCCTAAATAGGTTCACATGTACAAATATATATGTAAATGCCCCAATACACATACATATATTTGTAAAAATTAGTGGAATAAACTTAAATGATAATTACTTTATATATCTCCCTTGGCCATAATCTCTGAAATCTTAGCCACCCACCAAGATTCAGAAGTGTTGGCTGATGGAGAAGTTATAGAGCTAGAGATGTGACTGGAGAAATGACCCCAGCAATAGAAAATCAAGCAGAGATCATCAACTGGGCCTCGATTCAGGCTGGTGTCCACATTCAAATTGGTCCCATTTGACAGAGGAATTATTAGAAGCAGGAAACTTCAGGCAGAGGCAATACCCACAGGCCTGGAGAAATAACAGTATGCCAATTCCAGGAGAGCAACTGAGTTAGGAGGGACAGGATTCACAAGTGGCCTAGGTTGGGTTCCAATAGAAGTGTTGGAATGGAAGGCCAAGATGGACAATGTTAGTAGGATGCCTTTTGCTATAGTTAACAGGACGCTGACTCTAGTGGGTTTAAACAAGGGGGAAATGTGGCCTCACTTAACTGGGAACTCTAGAGGTAGGGCGGGCTGTAGAGCAGCTTAATCCATAGTCACTCCAGCTCTTTTTCTCTCCAATTACCTTCTCTGTGAGTTGGCCTACTTTCCTCATCTGACTTTCCTCACGGTATGAAAATGACTTTGTTATTTTTAGTTTCATATCCGCACACAATATCCAGGGGAAGTGAGAGCCTATCTCTTTCAGTTTATCTATTTTTAAGAATAGGAAAATACTTTCCCAGAATACCAATGAATTTCTCATGTGTCTCACTTCTCCAAAGTGGAATGCATGCCCATTTTTGAATCAATCCCTGTGACTGGTGGATTGTAGTATAATAACTGGCTTAGGCCTGAGTTCCTGAAGTAATCAAACACGAGGAATGAGATTACTCTTATTCCATTCAGCCTATTCTTGTATTTATTATCAAACTGTATTTTCAATTATCTGAGAGTGGGCAATTTGATTATATACTCTCTCAATTTTGTTGAAAGAAATGAATTGGAAAAGGGTTTTTTACCTAGTATTTGAGTGTATCGGATTGGGTCCTCAGGGAAGCAGACTCCAAAACAAAATTAGAAGTGCCAAAGATTTATAAAGGATAAAGGATAAAGGGGACAGGAGCAGAAATAGGCATAAAAAGTCTTCAGACTACAATACAGGTCTGAACCTGTGAGAGGAGAGGTGGAAGGAAAAGGAACTGGTTTTGAAGAGCTTCAGAATGCAACACAGCCCTGAGAAAGTTCGGCCAGAGAGGAGCCCCAGGGAATAACTGCCTGTTAGAAGAGTCCCAGGTTGGCAGGACTGGTCCCTCTCTAGTCCCCCTGCCATGCTCAGTCACTGGCTGTGAAGAGCCCAGGGAGAACATGACCTATACGTGAATATCACAGTGGATCTGAGGTGTGGCCGCTGGAGCTGTCTAACTGCTCTTCTCACAGCAGATTTTCTCGTGGTTCAAGATCTAAGCAACAGTGTCTTTTTTTTTTTTTTTCTTTCAGATTCCAGAAAGTATAGAAAATAAGGTTTTACCAAGACTTTTTCAATGACAGTTACTGATTCTTTTACTCTTTCACTTACAAGTACCTTGTTAAACAGAAAGGTTTAAGACAATTTAAATATTGCTGATTTTAATACACCTTTGACATTGTAATCACTTTTGATAAAGTGATTTGATATTTTACCTATTAAATTTTTTTTGTCAAAACTGTGGAGTTAGAGACTTAGCTCGTGCCTTTATGGAAAATGTCTACCATATAACCTAATGGGCAAAGCTAGCCCTCATTGTCAAATCAGTCAGACTTTTCTGTATAAATTGTCTTTTTTAAAAATTCAAATAAATATATGGATTCATATTCTCATGGAAATCATCCCCCTTTGAATCCTAAGATAGTTACATGGAGACAAAGCCGATAAATGGGAAGATGGGTGCATAGATAGATAGATAAATCAGCCTTGCTATTAGTTTGTCATTTGGATAAAATAAGGTACCACAACCTCATTATTTCTTACCATAGACTCTTTATTTTGCTCTCACAAGACACACTCACTGAAGCAATGCATCCTTTAGTGATTCTTCAGATATGGGTGAGATGAAGTCATTAAATAAAAACTGCTATTACTCCTGCCTCACCCTAAATTCTGAACATCTCAACATGAGCTACAATATGTCACTTTTAATTCCAGGCCACACACACACACATATATGTGTATGTACAGTTGATACTCATCAATAATCATGGTGATTTCAAGGTCATTCACAGACATGCACGAAGTGGCAAAAAAATTGTGTTTTCTGACAGCAGAGGTTAACTAAGGCAATGCTCTGCTTTCTTGTTTCAGCTCTCCTACTATAAACAAATGTTCATTTACCAGTATATTTAATGCCATGTTTTTCACATTTTTGTGCTTTTAATTGGTGATTTTGCTGTTTAAAATGGCCTCCAAGCATAGTGCTGAAGTGCTGTATAATGTTCCTAAGAACAGAAATGCTATCATGTGCTTATGGAGAAAGTACATGTGTTAGATAAGCTTTGTTCAGGCAAGAAATGTATTATCACTGTATTGGCCATGAGTTCAATATTAACAAATCAACAATATATCTTAAGGTATCTTTAAATATAAATACATACAAGGAAAAGTTTATATATTTATTGATTGGTTGACAGAGATGTTACAACAAGAGGCTCTCAGGCAAGCAGTTTTGGAAAAGAGAGTACATAGAAATTAAGGATCAAGAAACTGATTATCAAAAAAGCTAAAAAAAGAAAAAAAAAAAAAAAGAAAATAATAATAATAATAAAAAAAAGCTAGCCATGCCAGACAACCACCTGGATTTTTTTTTCTATAGCCCAGGCTAGTTTGAAGACTGCTGACCTATATGACTTTCCATGCTTTTCTCTGAGCCCACTCTAAATTACAATCATCGTGAATAACTTGGCATTTTCCAAATACTTAGTGTGCTTTTGTGCTTCTGTAATTTGGCTCATGTTTTTCCTTCTACTGTTAAGTTCTTCCCTACTGCTTATCAAACACCTACATATCCTTTAAGACTCACCTTAATGTCACCCAATTTTTGAGGAATTTCCTATTATATCCACGAGTTACTCTTCCTTCCATCTTCCCATAGCACTTTATAGCTATATTTATTATAGCATGGCCCACTGTTCCTGAATTTCTTTGTCTATTTCATCTTGGGAATAATGTGGCCATAGGAATAGTAAATCATCTCTGTCTGCCTCATCTCCTCAGCTTCAAACTGCTCTAGTTCAAAGCCATTAGAGAAAATATGGTGATTTGATCCATGACAAACTGAAGAGCTACATTTGAATCGGAGGTAGGGAGATTAATTAAGAGATTGTTGCAATTGCCCAGATCAGAGATCATTGAGATCTTAACCAAAGCAGTGGCATTAGATATTTGAAAGGAGTTGCTCAAAGTTTAGGGGAGAAAAAAATCAGAATTTTGTTTTGGAAGCTCAGGAAGTACGGTTTCAAGGTGAATAAAAAACAAAAAGTTAATTGCTTCAGAGAACATATAGAAAATGGACCCACTGAGTCTGACTCTCAGGAAATTAATGCTAACCTTAGAGAATAGTTTTGTTCATAATTCAATGTCAGGACTTTGTCACATCTCACACCTAGCAGCAAGGGAGACTGGAGGATTTAGTATTTATTTGTACACACTGATTCTACAGAATAAAATTAGAGTTCTATTACTAAGGCAGAAAGGAAAGCTTGATATTGAGTGGATAACTAGTAGTACTTTCAGGAGGTCCAAACCTTAGGTGGACAATATAGAAACTCCATTTCTCACCTTGGTGGGTCTTCTACAGTGTATCTCAGACCTAAAGGTAGTTGTCCTATTCTTAAGGGCTTCCAATGCAAAATACTAGAAATGGGGTGGCTTTTATAATGGGAATTTATTAGAGTAGAAACTTACAGTTCCAAGGCTGTGAAAATGTCCAAATCAAGGTATCGTCAGAGATGCTCTCTCACCAAAGGTCAGCTGCTCGTGGTCCTGGACTAATCCCCATGGTCAGGCAAAATGGTGGCTGGTCTCTGCCTTCTCCTCCAGGCTTTCTTCCCCAGCTCAGCTGTGGGCAATCAAGCATATGACTTGTCTCTCCCCTCTTCTCATTGCTTCAGCTTCTGCTGTTCCACTAATTCCAGCCTCTGGCCTCGCCTCTCTCTCAGCCTCTCAGGGTTTCTCTGTCCTTGTGTGGCTGCAAGTAATCCTGGAGTCTTCTCTCACATGGGAGGTTTAAAATATTGGCTCTTTTTCTCTGTGTGTCTCCACACGTTTCTCCTGTTTCTATAAGACTCCAGCAAGAGGACTGAAACCCATCCTGGGGGCCACAGTCTAATCAAAGGCCTAAAGTGATCTAATCAGAAGTGATCTGTAGCAGTTTGATATTGTTTATGAATTCCAAAAATAGATATTGAATAATGTTTGTAAAGGGGTCTGTCTGAGGTTTTACTTTTACTTGATTAAATTATGATTAGGCTTTGCATGGGCCGCATCAGTAGGGCATTGAGTCCCTGCCCCTTGGTGGGTGAGGACTCACAGAGAAAAGACATGGAAAAGGACAGAGTTGAGAGTTTTTGAGCTGGAGCCCCAGGAAGTAAACACGTAGGATAAGAAACAGAGGAGCTTGGTCCTGAGGCAAAGGCCCTGGGTGAGCCATTCATCTGACAGTCTACAGCTGGCCTTGTGGAGAGAGCAGAGCAGCTGAGCCCAGAGAGAGGAAGCCCCAGGAAGAGAGGAACCCAGGAAGAGGAGCCCAGAGAGAGGAAGCCCCAGGAAGAGAGGAACCCAGGAAGCCTGAACCCTGGCAGACATCGGCAGACATCTTGCTCTAGCACATGACAACAAACTTTGGTGAGGGAAGTACCTTATGCTTTATGGCCTGGTAACTGTCAGCTTCTACCTCCAAATAAATATCCTTTATAAAAGCCAACAAATTTCTGGTATTTTGCATCAGCACCCCTTTGGCTGATTCATGCATGATCTAATCTAAAAGGTCCCCTAACTGAATCTAACGAAAAGGTACCACGTAAAATAGGTTTATAGGCACAGGAATGGGATCTCTTTTAGAACAGGATTTTCTGGGGTTCACAAAGGATTCAAAACCAGGACAGTAGTATTATGAGAAGTTCTCAAACCTGATCCTAGCCTTGCCCAGAGCTCCTTTTAAAGGACTGGTAGGTTCTCTCCCATTGTTTATTTCTTCCAAATCATCATTATTGTCACTTAATTTTGAGTTTTAAAATTTCTTAATATAAAATATAAATATTCCTTAGAGTGACATCGCAGCAGCTCACATTTCCTCCTTTCCTCTCCCTTTTCTCCTTTTATTTTCTTCCTTTCTTATACTCATTCTTTCTCTGATGTTTCATGCTCTGATATATTTCTGTCACATTGCAATACATGCCACCCGAAGAAATTCAGATTCTGACATTTCAAGAAAAGGAGAATTGTGCTAAAATCCATACTATTTGGAGGGAAAACCTTCTTGTTTAATTATTATATCACAAAAACCTAAAGAGCACAAGATGGCTTGATGGCATAATTTGCATCTTTCAGTGAACTTTAAAGGGCTAAAATGGAAAAATGCAAGCCATAGAACTGTAATTATCCACTTCTAAACTTTAAGATTGAAACTACATAATAGCTGCAATTGCTTCCCCCCACCAAAGGCTTTATGCAGATTCTTTCTTTCTAACAGTTGAGATTAGTCAAGCGTTCCTTTAGAAATATGTGGTAGAAATAATCAAGAAATCCATTTAGGAGATCAGATTTTTTTTTCCTTCAAGGCAAGGATGTTACAAATACTAGAAGATTTTTTGGTGAGTAATTCGCTTTTAGAGAAAGAAGTTCATAAAATTCTTCTATAACAAGTGAACATTATAATATTTTCCTGAGAAGCAGTGGTTTACAGTCATAATAGAAAATGATGTAGAATTTAAAAGCTGTAGAGCACAATGGACATAGTCTAATGTAGTAAGTCAGTCCCTGAATTTACAAAGAAATTTATGAGCCAGGATCTCAGTCAGGGAAGGCTTCATGGCATGCAACCTTTGCGGTTGTACAGGATCCTGTACTTAGAAGGATTCTTAATAGTTTTTTAACAAAAGCCCTTGCAATTTCATTTTGCTCTGGGCCATGCAAAGTACGTAGCTGGTACTAGTCTCAATCAGATGAAAACAGTTCAGAATTAGAACACTTTATCTCCTCTCTCCCACCCTCATTTCCTTAGCCAAACATTAAGTGACTCTTCTTTCCTCCTTTTAATGTCTTCCTTCCTAATATGTAGTGTCTCTTTACATTCACCCCAGATAGTGTACAAGCATGCACTGCCATCTTCCTTCATTACATCAAGTAAATGATTGGCTGGTAATAGCAAAGAGGTGAGAATGTGCTTTATTTGTAGTTTTCTGGTTACATACAGTAGAATCTTTGCTTAGGCACTATTGATTTTTAAATTTTTTTTTTTAGTTAGGCCGGTAAAAAGAATTTATTTGGGAAATGGGGGAAAGAACAGAGCTTGCTGAGAAATGGGAGAGAAAGACAGAAATACATACCAAGATTTGGTGGAGGCCCCTCTAGGCAGAGAGCACCACCATTGCCTCTTGTTCATTAGTACAAGAGTGTGTAAAATACTTGTATTGGGTTAAATAATGTCTCTTGAAATTGCATGTCTCAGAATGTGATCTTATTTGGAAATAGGGTCTTTGCAGATATAATTAGTTAAAATGAATTCATACTGGGCTAGGGTGTCCTTAAAATAAGAGGAGAGACACTGAAACACAGAGAGAAGCAGCCTATGTGTTTTAGTTTCCTCATTACTAAAGCAAATAATATCCAATTGGTTTGCTTAAACAATGGGGAATTATTGACTCACGGTATTATGGTTTGGAGAAGTCCATATCAAGGTGTCATCCAGGCAATGCTTTCTTCCTGTAGATTGGTGTTCTGGGGCTGGCTGCTGGTAATCCTTGATCCTGGGCTCCTCTGTCACATGGAAATGCACATGGCAGCTTCTCCTGGCCTCTCCCCTCTCTTCCAGGTTCCCTTGACTTCCAGCTTCTGGCTGCTCCCACTGTGGCTTGTTCTCTATCTCTCTGAAACTCATTCAGCTTATAAAGGACTCCAGTAATAAGATTACAACCCACACTGATTGAGGTGGGCCACACCTTACCTATAGTAAATTCATCAAATGGTCCTACTCACAATAAGTTCACTCCCAGGAGTCATGTTTCTCTCGGTTACAGAGCTCCAAACCACTCCATGTGAGGACACAGACAAAGACTGGAGTGATGCAACTTCAAGCTAAGGAGCACCAAGGATTGCTGGTCACACCAGAAGCTAGAAGAGGCAAGGAAGGATTCTTCCCTGGAGTCTTTGGAGGGAGCAAGGCCACCCCTTGATTTCAGACTTCTAGCTTCCAGAACTGTGAGAAAATAGATTTTCTGTTGTTTAAAGCCAACCAATTATGGCAATCCTAGGAATTGAATACAATACTCATCAAAAAATTATTTTAAAATTGAGAATAGCTATTATAATAGTCAATAGAAATCTTGATTTTTTTAAAATAAAAAGGTTAATACTTTTGATAATTTTAAAAGTGATTTTGATTTATCATCTTCATCTACAAATATGAAGCATGGAGGGAGAAAGTTATAAATTAAAGGTCTCTAGTATTTGAAACACACACATAAAAATATGTATATATATTTGCTTATGGAAGGATAATGCCTACTTTACTTTTTTTTATAAGTGTTTTCATTCCTATGTGGTATCAGTTATTTGTTTTTTTTAAATTTTACATTCAGAAGATGCATCAGTTATTCTTCTTCAGTTGCTTTCTGGTATTTTGTGGAATTACAGCCCTGACCAATACTAAGCTGCAAAGTTTTCCAAGAAAACATTTGCCAAATCTTCTAAACAGAACCCTTTCCTCAGAGGAAGCAAATGCGTGAAATTGCCCTGATGTACAAGGATAACACAGAACTACACTGCTCAGAAAACTCTTAGGAATTCTTCACACACCAGTTGCTTTGTTTTCCTAGTAGGTAAACTTCAGTATCAGAACATAGGTTAATTTGGTTTAAGTCAATACAAGTCTTCAAATTTTTCCTCATAAAATAAAAATTTCCTTAAATTTTTTCTCACATTTTAGGCTGCTCAAAGAAACAAATGGCCCATATTCTTTTTCTTCCTTAAACTCATAACAATTATTTTCCTCTAAGATCAGGTGCTTCCAGAAATTAATTTGCTTGGCAATCCCTGAAAAGGCTGATCAACAAATTTATCACCATCTATTTATTATTTACCACCCAGTGTGCAAAACATGGTCAAAATCACAGAAGCACTTAAGATCTAGTTATGCAGATAAGATTTCGTATATGAAAAGAGAATCAGGTGCTCTCTTAACTAACGGTTAAGAAAGAGGGCTCTAGAGTTAAGGCTTGAATTCAAATCAGTCATTTACAAGCTGTGTGGGCAAAGTTATTTACTTCTCTGAGCCTCATTTTCAAAATTTTCTATGAGAATAGCATAATAATAGAACCTTAAAGAGTTCTTCTGTGGATTAAGTAAGTTAACACATGAGAAGTACTAAGTATAATGCCTGTCACCTAGCAACAGGAACAAAGCCACCAGATATTCTTTTTTTCCACAATAATCTCTCTGAGTTCACTAAAATTTCTAAGAAAAACTTAATTACATGGCCAATGAGTCGTTGGATATGTGAGTCTCCATACCTCAGTGTTACCTGGATTATGTTAACACAGTAAATTTAAGCATCACTTCTTTCCTTGGTAACTCCATAGCAGTGATGAGTCCTGATAAACATTTCTGCAAAATATTCTTAAAATATATCTTGAAGAAGCCAGAATCAGTCAGTACATTTTCAGGGTGTGTTTCTATTATAATAGAACTAAGAAAGCCCAAACTATATTTTTGCTTAATACAAAATGTGAAACACAAAATATAAATAATATTTTTAAATAAAGGCAACCAATTGACTCCTATATTTAAGAGCTACCTATCTACTTACTGAATGCTACTATGTGGCAGGCTCTGATCTAGGCATTGGGGAGTCAGCTGTGAATGAAACAGCTGAAGTCTGCTCTCTTGGAACTTATATTCTAATGGAGGAAGATTAAAAGTAAACAAATGAACAAATAAATAGTATAATGGCAACAAGTGCAACGAAGAAAGCTATAGCATGACGAACGGACAGAGATTGGGGTAGCTCTTTCTTTTTTTTTTAAGGAAGTACTGGGGATCAAACCCAGGACCTCATATATGGGAAGCAGGCACTCAACCACTTGGCTACATCTGCTTCCCTGGGGTAGTTCTTTGACATAAGGTAGACAGCAACTGCCTCTTTGAGATGATCCGTGAGCAGAGGTCTGATGGAGTGATGAAGCAAGCCATGCAAGTGCAGAGGGAGGAGCATCCCAAGGAGAGGAACAGTGAATGCAAGTGTCCTGAGTCAAACAGAACTTGTTGACTTCAAGAACAAGAGAGTGGCCCATTATGAGACAACTGCAATTGATGATGGTGGCATGATGAGAAATGATGCGATGCTGCATAAAACTGATATATCATTTGCCTTCCTACATATTATGTTAAATTAAATTATTTTTAAAATGAAAAATTTAAAGTAAAAGGTGTTTTAGAAGTCTGCCTAACCATGTCATTAACATAATCATCATTAAAATACATCGCCATATGTATATCTTTGGAAAGATATGTGGTATGTGAGGCAGCCTGACACATCAAGGCTACTCCCAACATTGTGGCTATTATTTTTATTTAAAATATACATTAATCTCCATTTGCCACAGTTTCTGCTTTATGTACAATTTTTAGAGAACTTTTTATTGTTTAAAATCATAATTGCAGCTTCAACAAACAACACAACACATGCCCCAATTCCAGGCCCTACTCCCTGGAGCAGGGGTTCTTAACAAGGGGTCTGTGAGCTTGAATTGAAATTAAAAAAAAAACATTCTTGTGGGGATGTGTTGGTGTGGGTGTGCTATATGTATTCAATAATACACAGCATAGTGTGGACTTAGTAAGGGGTCCGTGGTTTTCACCTGACTAGCAAGGGGTCCTGGAACAAAAAAGATTAAGAACTCCTGCTCTAGAGGAAAGCAGAGGGTTCTTCTCTCCCATCCTGCTGCCCATATCATTAGCCAGGATCCTGCTGTGGAAGGCAGCCTACCTGCCTGCCTGCCCACCATGTTCTAAGTCAAAGGCAGGGGAGGGGTGGTGGAGGGTGGGTAAGGGTAGTTGGCTTCCTGGACCCCCATGAACATATGTAATCTATGAGCCATGTGTGGGAAGATAGGCCACTCCCTGGGCAAGGGACCCCCATGGGGGAAAGATAAAGAGCCAGCACCCCACTGGCCTCACCCCTCCCCAGCCCCCACTTCATGGGAAGCTGTCCATCATCTTCTGCCACCTCCTTGGTAAACTCCAGGTCTTGCTGCTCTTGCTCACACACTCCACTGTAGACTCCAAATCCTTGTTGTATTATTTAGGTGGAAACTTCAGGGCCTTGACAGCCATGTTGTGGATGTCTGGGTAGAAGGAGATGCTCTGGTAGAAGGCTAGGTGGAGTTCTCCGGTGGAATAGAAGTCAATCACCTCCTTGGCCTGCATGTTGCCCTTCTCGTGGTTGATGCTGGCCTCAATGACAGCCAACCCGGGCGGCAACAACGAACTCTGCATCCTCAGGGCTCTCCAGCTGCAGCTTCTGGGCCCTGTCAGCCTAGGGAAATCCAGGAATAGAAGAGGCCGATCACACGCGCACACTGTATTTTATTATTTCGGGCCACAGTCGGATGATGAGGGCGTGGGTTCCATCTGCTTGAAACTTCTCCCAAACTGCTCCAGGACCTGGCTGAACTTGGCTAGATTTTTTGTCCTGACAGCTTGGGTTGGAAGGAAGTAGGGCGTGAGAGAGTGCTTGAGGGAGGGTTGATGGAACTACAGCCTGAAGGGCTTTGGGGAGGGCCAGGTCCTTGCTCTCCAGGCCTCTGAGTACTCCAGCTGGGATGGCTGTGAACTGCCCTGGTAGTAGAGGTTCCGTGCCCACTCTTTGTTGGCCTGGTCAAGGAACAGGGACTTGGATACCAACGTCTCAGCTAGTTGTACAAGCTGTAGGGTAGGTAGGTAGCAGGAGGTTCAGCATCTCATGGAATGTGGCTGCCCAGAGCAGAGCATGCAGGAAGCTGCACACCACCCCCAGCTTGTCCAGGAACTCATAGACCTGGGCCGGATAATAACCCTTTGCACAAGGTTCAGGGCTCGGTGGTTCTGACTACGGAGCGGCATCAGATAATCAGAGGTTTTCTGTGCCTCTTTGTAGCTCTTGCCACAAAGATGCTGATGAAGAGTTGTAGAAGGGTTTTCACTTTAGGCTGCCTTATCAGCAGTGTACCCCTGGGCGGAGTCCTCCAGCTTCATGGAGCCCCATGACTCAGCCTAAACGGGGGACCCAAGCAGGCCCCTTGCGTGAACCCTCGCACCGGGCATCAGGTACCAGCCTGGACCTGCACACGAGCGTGAGCTCACATCGGGCTGCACCATGGTGGAGCACCTGTCTTCTATGTACTATTTTATTGAATATTACACAAATATCTTATGAGTATCTATTTGTGCCAGCCACTCTCATACATTTTGGAATTATTGGTGAAAAAGATAGACAGACATCATCTCTGCTTACAAGCAGCCAACAGCCAACTTATCTCTAGTAAATATAATGGCAAGAATGTTAACCATAAAATGCCACTTAGAGGAAAGCAGTCACGACATAATTAAAATCTGAGAAATTTAAATAAAGTGATTATATTTGATTCTGCATTCCCGGTTTGAGTTTACATTAATTTGGGAAAGGTATATTCTTATTGTTAGATACTATTAGACACTATTATAATATTTAGTCTAAAGCAAATATGACTATATAGTTCCAAGAATCAAAAGTATGTTTTGTAAACTTCATTGTCTTGCTTTCAGGATAATGTAAATGGCTTTGTCCTTGACAGGGATTGCTGTACAACCATGGAGATATTATTAAGAATTACATAGGGACAAAAACTTTATTACAGATTTGGCAGTTAATTTATTCCTTTTGGCTTTCAGAAATCTTTCATAAAAGTAGATAACAAAGAATCTAATCTACAGTCTTGTTGTGAGTAGGTGGTTATGCATTGAGATATCTGACAACCAGTTGTTAGAAGATCAGAATGCAAAGCCTAACTGAAAGGCTAATTGTGTTTGGTGTCACGTGGCACAGCAATAAAAGAAAGACTCACAGTGCACTGAAGAACACTCTGAAGGCTGAGCGCCATTGGTTTTGTAGCATGTCTAAACAAAGCTCAGAGAGAAGAATAAATTTGTATCCATCTTCCTTACCTTCATTCACTAAAATTTTATCTAGTCAATATAAGATATTTAAAAATGAATAAGAAGAAAATAGTTGATATGCTTATTTTCCTTTGCCAGGGCTGCTGTAACATATACTGTAGACTGGTTTGCTTAAGTGACAGGAATATCTGGTCTCGGTTTTGGAGGTTAGGAGTCCCAAATCAGGGTGTTGGCAGGGCCATGGTCCCTCTGAAGTCTACAGCATTCTGGTGGTGGCTTGTTGGCAGTCCATAAATCAATCTCTGCCTCTATCACAAGGCCATCTTTCCTCCCATCTGTCTCCTATTGTGTGCAAATTTCCTCTGCTTATAAGGATTCCAGTCATTTTGGATTAAGGCTCACTCTGATTCAGTTTGGCCTCACCTTAATTAATACCATTTTTAAAGATTCTATTTAGGGAAATGGATGTGGCTCAAGTGATTGGGCTCTCACTTACGATATAGGAGGTCCAGGGTTCAATTCCCGGGGCCTCTTGGGGAAAGGCAAGCTGGTCCACATAGTGAGTTGGCCCACACAGGAGTGCTGGCCCACACAGGAGTGCTGGCCCGTGCAGAAAGCTGGCGCAGCAAGATGATGCAACAAAAAGGAACACAGAGGAGAGAGAATAAGAGACACAGCAGACCAGGGAGCTGAGGTGGCACAAGAGATTGAGCACCTCTTTCTCACTCTGGAAGGTCCCAGGATTGGTTCCCGGTGCTGCCTAAAGAGAAGACAAGCAGACACAGAAGAATACTCAGAGAACAATCAGCGAGTACAAAACAACAAGGGGGCGGGGAGCTGGGTGGTGGTGGTGGTGGAGAAATAAAGAAAGAAATCATGAAAAAAAAAAAACATCCTATTTATACATGGGTTCACATCCACAAGACTGGGGTTAGGATTTGAACATGTCCATACCAATACTATTCAATATATATTGTCTCTAGTTCTAGAACAGAGAGAAGAGAGACTCTGCTCTCTGTACTAGAACCAGAGAAGAAAAACAGGGTGTAAAGAAGGTCAAAGTAATGGAGAAGACCATCAGACCCAATACAGATACTTAGACTTTGCTGTCATCATCACCACACTGGCTTTGAAACTCTGTGGCTATCATTCCCAGCCCACAATCCTTTGAGAAGCCTGTTACTCCAGAAAAATCTCAAAGAGAATTTGGGTAACAATATGATATTGATTCAGATATGATATGTTTATATTATTTCATACTTTGTGCATGATAACTTCTTCTGTGGTTGCCTCATTAATTTTTAATCTGTAAAAATATCTTTTTATACCCCATTGTGATTATAGAGTAAAATAAGAGGGAAACAGAGTACAGTTCTCATCCAGGAAAAGAATCATAATGGATGGTGTAGCAGTTTGATATTATTGATGAATTCCAAAAAGAAATATTGGATTGTGTTTGTAAACTGGTCTGTCAAAGGTTTACTTGATTAAATAATGATTAAGGCTTTGATTGGGTCATATCAGTAGGGCATTGAGTCCCTGCCCCTTTTTGGGTGGGGAATCACAGATAAAAGACATGGCAAAGGACAGAGTTGGAGTTTTTGATGCTGAGTTTTGAGCTGGAGCCCGGGAAGTGAACACACAGGAGAAGAACACAGAGGAATAGAGACAGCTCTTAGACATGGCAGAAGCTCCAGGGAGAGAGACAGAGCCATTTGTCTGATAGTCTACAACTGGCCTTGTGGAGATAGCAGAGGAGCTGAGCCTGGAGATAAGCAAGTCCTGGGAAGAGAGGAACCCAGGAAGCCTGAACCCTCACAGATGTATGCAGCCATCTTACTCCAACAGGTGGCAATAGACTTTGGTGAGAGAAGTAACTTATGTTTATGACCTGGTAACTGTGGGCTTCTACCCCAAATAAATACCCTTTATAAAGGCCAGCAGATTTCTGGTATTTTGCATCGGCACCCCTTTGGCTGACTAATACAGATGGGCAATTTTATTTTATTGTATATAAAAATGGATAACATTTTTTTTTTGACGGGTACTGGATAAAATACTTTACATGTGATACGTTCTTATTCCATGTAGTGAGATTGTAATAATTATTACATTTTTTTGAGGTTAGGAAAGTAATTTCACAACAATCAGTGTGATTTGCACTTAAGTCTGATTTACTTTAAAGCCTGTGCTCTTAACCAATATCCTAAAGCTGCCTTCCAGATTTTTGTTTGTTATTTAATAAGCATAAGCCACTTTGCATCTCCCTGAAGCATTGAGATCTTCAGTGATGGGAGGGGGTAGGGTTTTCCTACAAAATCCCTTGGGAAAGGGAGGACATGTCAATACTACCATGTGGAGGGAAGAAAAGCATGAGTGCTGGTCATAACCACATTTTTCTCACCTTTAGAAATCCTGTTGAACTGCAGTAAGTAAGAAATATTAGTTTTGACAAATTCACTGATCTACCAGGTAAGACTTTGAGAGCTGCTAATAAAAGATCTGTTTGGATGGGTTTTCATGTTATCTCTGTATGAAGTCACTTCATTTCTAGAGTATCTGTGAATTAGGGAATGTACTGGCTAGCCATTACTGTTTTATAACTCTAAAATTATTTGGGCATGTTTTAGTTTGCTAAGGCTGCTGATGCAAAATTACCAGAAATGTGTTGGCTTTTATAATGGGGGTTTATTAGGATAAAAGCTTATAGTTCTGAGGCTATGAAAATGCCCAAATCAACATCATCAGAGATGCTGTCTCACCAAAGGTTGGCTGCTGGTTTGGGTCCTAGGCTCCTGCCATGTGGTAAAGCAAAATGGTGGCTCTCCATCTGTGTCTCTGCCTTCTCCTCCAGGACGCTTTCTCTCAGAGCTCAGCTGCGGGCCATCAAGTAGATTGCAGAGCTCCTCTCTTCACCTTTGAGCTTCTCTGTGGACCTAACGTCTTGGAGGCCTCTTTTCATGCCTCTGTACTTTGCTGATTTAGTGCCTCTGGGACCTCTTTCAGTTTCTCAGGACTTCTTCATCTTTCTGTGACTTCAAGCGATCCTCTCTCTCACATGGCAGTGTCAAAACCGTATCATCCTTTCACTGTTTTATGCCTCCAGTTTCCAGTTTAAATAAACCCCCAGCTCTTGCTGTCCCTGGGGAGACAGAGCCATTTGCCTGACTTGGATCAAGCCTCACTGACATAGTCCAATCAAAGTCTCAAAATGATCTAATCAAGTGGTCTAACCAAAGGTCCCTTAATTGAATCTAATGCAATCAGAGGGCCCCACACCCACAGGAATAGATTGGTTAGTTGTAAGAACATGATCTTTCTGGGATTCACAAAAACTTCAACAAACTGCCACAGGGTCTATGAGACATCATATTTAAATTGTAGTTTACTTTTATCATTATCTCAGCCCCATCTTAGAACATGATAGTCCCTTTTTAATGTTCAGTCCAAGCTGTGTGGTTTCTTTCTTAAGAAAAACATCCCCAGTTAGGAGAGAAACTAAGATAGGGATGGTGCAACTGTCAATACCATTTTTTTGTTTGTTTGTTTTAATGGTAGAATTCTTTCATTTCTTTCATCACTGAATTTCAGTTTTTACAAAAAATCTTAGAGCAATTCAGACAACTAAGGTTTTGGGGGAGAACAGTTCTTGTATGTGAGGAACTCTATTACGTGCTTCATTTTTCTCCAAATAACTCCATTGGCTGGTTACAAACAGGTCACAGAAACTGTTTTATTTTTTTAAGCCATGGATCAATGCATTTATATTTACAAAAAGCCATAAACAAACATGCATTTCTCCTTTATTAGGAGGACTTAAATAGATGTTAAAACTTTAAGGCAGTGATAATTCTAAAACAAAAAAATTCTAAGTAAAGGCTTTGTTTATTTTAAAACCCGTGTTCATAGGCAACTGTGACCAAAGCAAACTCATTTGTCTACTATCTTGAGTTCATCTGCACAGGATATACATTATTGACCCATTACTAACACTCCCTCTGTATCTGATACATGGACTATGAATTAGTAACACCACCACCATTTTACTTTAACAAATTATTAGTTCCCTTGTTAGATTTTATTTTGTGGATTTAGCCTTTAGATACACAAGTGTGTGCAAAAGGGACAGAGCATTTATTTGTAAACTTAGAATACTTACAAAGTACACTGATCCCTACTTTTCTGAAAGCTGGCTTATAGTTAAGCAGGATCTCCTAAATACAGAAAACCCCAAAAGTTTCCTTAACCATGCTCCCATCTCAAAATGAAACCAAACAAAAATGTTCTTGCTGATTGAAAATAATAGGTTTCCTTCTTTATTCTCTTCGAAGACTGTTTGGTATAACTTTTTAAAAAAATAAAGCAACAAAAGATTCCAAAGAAAGCATGCTGTTCTTCAAAGTTAGGCTTTGTCTAAGTCTCTTAATCCCCAAAATAACATTTAAAGGTAAAAAACACAACTCCACTTTTGCTATCAGCAAGAAGTTTTAAGCAGGCCTATGAGTATTGTAATACATACTGGCTTTACAAGGATAAGAAGTGCCAAGATATATTTTGTAAATCCAGCATGAATATGCAAATCAACTTATTTATTGAATGTCATTTGCAGTTTCTACCTCAACTTTGCAGTGGTCATTGGGTGAATATTGGGTCAGTCTCTTACTACCATATGCTTAATTTAGTTAATGTGTGATCTGTTTGTGATGCAAATGGTAGAATTTAAGTTCTAGTTGTGATTTCCTCACATGGTTACTAATGTGCATGCAAAGCATGCCAAGGATGATTTGCAAATACAACTATCCTCAAGTAATTGAGACACCTTAGATATAAGAAGCTTTAAAGCTGTTGTAACTTCAAAGTTCTTTGATGTAACATTACAGAAGAGAACGGATCCACAAATGTATTCTTGGTGTTTTTCATAACCCATAACACCCAATATGAGACTATTATTCCCAGATTGGAGTTATAGCTCCATAAACAACGATTTCAACAGTTTTTTATTGACTTGGTGAGTCAGTTCAGTGAAACAACCTGTCAATTTCATACTATATAATGGTCCAGCCAATTTAACTGAATTGCCAAAGAGTTTGAAACAACTGAGCAGTCAATTCAGGCAAAACAGTTGAAGTAATTTTAGCTGTAGGCACAGTCTAAGCAAATGTTATGAAGTTCTATAATGTGGTATGTTTTATCACCCCAAAATTCTGTTTTCTTTATTATGAATTATTCCTATTGTTTCATTATCTTACCCACATATGTTGCATGTATATTCTTCCAAAATTAAGTTTACATGAAAACATTCTGAATTTTAAGAAAGAAATAGAATTTAATCATTTCTGGGTTTATCTCTGTAATCTATTAGAGGAACATTAAGTTGGCAATGAAAATTAAAATTAATACAGAGTACTTTAACGAATATAACTACTCAAGAATAGTGTGAAAAAATATTAATTTTATAAAGCAATTTTTAAAAGAATTAAGTGCAAAAATATTTACTCCAAGCAATTCCCATTAAAGAACAACAACAATGAAAGCAATTCTGGTTGAAGCCGTCTGTTTTGTGCATTTTTGTATGAATTATTTCACAAAGGAATGTTTTCGTCTTCTTGATTGTATGGAAATAAGAGTTGTTATGGGAATACCTTATTCATCTTTCAGAATACCGAGTCTCACAAGTTGTATTTAGAATCAAAAGGTACATTAGGGGCATCCTCTTCCAATCAAGATGGAGTCATAAGGAACAGAATTATTACCCAACTTCAAAAATTTCAAAAATTAGTTAACTGCATAAAACAAGAGTTATCAAGACACTAGCCATCAGGCAACACAATACAGCGATCCCTGCAAAATCGGGAAAAATTATATGAGTCCTATAATTTCCCTAAGTTATTGCTTTGTGACAGTTTCCAGGCCATAGCATAGGGAGGTGGAGACTAGGCATAACTTGGTTGGCTGACTTCTGGGGTAGAAAATACAGAGAGCTGAGAGTTTGGGAACAAAATGCAGCTAGAGTTTGTAAGTTAGAAAATTGGAGAGAAGAAAGCTTTACAGAAAAAGAACTGAACTTCAGAGATCAGCAGCCGGTTCCCCTCGCATGCATCTTTAGCACGGGGTTGATCAATACTGTGAGGAAACTATCCAACACCAGGCAAAGAACTACCTGAATGGATTAGAGGTTGTGGTGCCAGGCAGTAACTCGGGGCTGGAAGAGCACCTTTCCCCCCACCTAGGCTGGAAACCTCATGACTCATGGGGCATTGGGAATAATACACCAAACTGTTTTCAGCAGTAATGGGAAATAATTAGTCTGAAGCACTTTTCCAGTCTCACTTAACAAATTTTACATGCAAGATCAAACAAAGTCCAAGAAAATTAACTGTGATCTAGGACAAAGCTCAAGAATATTTATAGGAATATGAAAATATCCAAGTAAACATCACAATGTCTGAAACTCAATAAAGAATTATCAAACAGGCAGAGTAATAGGCTTATAATGAGGGGGAAATTTCAATCATTAAAAAGATTTTAGAATTAACAAATAATGATGTTAATACTGTTATTATCACCTTATTTCACATGTTCAGTAAACTAAGCATAGGTATGGAATATATAAAAAATAAAAAAGTGATTTTCTAGAAATGAAAACCAAAATGTGTGAGATGAACAATGCACTGAATAGGATTAATGACAAATGTACACTGATCTGAACTGAGGAAAGTGAGCAGTCTCTGAGAACCATTGTCTAAAAGATAGGTTAACAAAGGAGAGTAAGAGAAGAGCAGGCTTTGAGCC